>PVIH01007792.1:0-97147 GCA_004025045.1 Sigmodon hispidus
CGGATTTTTTTTTTTTTTTTTTTTTTTTTTTTAAAGATTTATTTTATTATGTATACAGTATACAGAAGAGGGCACCAGATCTCATTCTAGATAGCTGTGAGCCACCATGTGGTTGCTGGGAATTGAACTCATGACCTCTGGAAGAACAGTCAGTGCTCTTAACCTCTGAGCCATCTCTCCAGCCCCTCCTTCAGGCTTTTCTACCCAGCATAGATGTTCATGGCTGTCTTCTGAGGATTTCAAGGCAACCACAGGCTACTTTCTTGGGTAGGTGTAGCTTCCCTGGGCCAGGTGCCTTCAGGACCCCAATGAAGGTGAAGCAGCAGTCTGCTGGAAATGGTACTTTGGATACCAAGACAGATCCTTGCTGTCCCTTGACACATGAAAATGTGTGGAATCAGTACAAGGACCCAAAAGGAAGCCATGGCTGTAGTGTGTCATCCTCTCATTTTTTTTTTAGCAGGCTGAAGGTGCAGGACTCCTGAGCTGGCTCTTTCCTGGGGGCCTCTAGAGACAGGCAACTGCAGTGTGTCATAGCCCACCACAGCTGACTGCCATCCTGGAAATCTCAGCCACATCAATTATCAAAAATAAAGTTTGCAAAAGGGCAGTTCCCAGGGCGTGGGGATACAGAGTAGGGGGCAGAGCTGCACCCTGCATCTGAGAGGGCAGGGCAAAGTAGAGGGAGGTAGAAAGTGAAGAGTTACTGTGGAAATGCAATTACCAGATTTGACACTGGGCATCCTAAGAGCCAGAGAACTTACTTCTTGGCTTGGAATGAGATGGTATGGAACGTGGTAGTTGGCACCCCTCTATTTCCAGTTATCCAGAGCTGGGTCTGGAGAGAGCTGCTTATCGGCCAGGCTTGCCATGTTGATAGAATCCAAGGCCTCTAAATATACTTAGGGCTCTGCTGCCCCCCCCCCACTTCAGTAGTTCAACCTGATGGGTCATAGGCCACTGCTTATGTGCCTTATCCCCAGCCTAATACAGGCTCAGGGCCCACCCCCAGCAGGTAGCTCACAACAGGCCCTGTGGTGTTGATCTGAAGGTTTGCACTAGGAATTAGGAAGAACCTTAAGTCTGGTCAGAACACAGCAATTGTGGACAGAGTAGGTAGGAATCATGTCTTCCCCAGCTGGTCCCCTCACTCCTGTAACAGGAGTGGTCAAGCTGATGGCGTTGGAGTAGACTTTTCTGTCTTAAGCCAGGGCAGGGCAAGAAGCAGAGTAAGCCTGGGCTCTGATGTACTTGACTGGAGCACCGGGTAGACTGGAGCACTGGGTACTTACTTCTGTTCTTTGTCCTTTGTCTCTGGCTCTACCAGTATTTTATATGTCTTAGCTTCTGCTGGTCCTCAGCCAGCAAGAATAATCTTATCACCAGGGGAAATAAGGACCGGAAGGCAGGGAAATAGGGGCTGCCTTCTTAGGAACAAATAACTGATCTGGTTCCTAAGGTACCCTGACCCTCAGCTTTGCCCTGGGTATAACTGGCATCTGTGGTGCCAGCCAAACCCAGAAAGGTGGCATCTCCTAGGCATGTTGTGAAGCCAACTGCAGACTCCTGCAGTAGGGTGGGGGGAGAACTAAGCTGCAGAAGGATGTTCTGTGCCCCCTTCCTCTAGTTCTGACTGCAGACAACCTGAGAGGCCTAAGCAGGAGAAGAAAGCCTCCATGGGCAAGCCTTGAGTGACCCCTTCATTTTTCCTAGAGCTCTAAACCCAAGCTCCAAGAGGCCTGTTCCAGCATCCGGGAGGTCCGGCCATGCACACGCCTGGAGATGCCTGACAACCTCTATACCTTTGTGCTGAAGGTAAGTGCTGAAGCCATATCTTCCTGGGAGATGCAGTTCTCTTCTCAGATGCAGAACTGTATGCTGCCTTTCTCTGCAGGTGCAGGACCAGACAGACATCATCTTTGAGGTGGGAGACGAGCAACAGCTGAACTCCTGGCTGGCAGAGCTCAGAACAAGCACAGGCCAAGGGTGAGACCTGCCCCTGCCCAGTCGGCCTCATTCTGATCCTCCCTGCTGGCTCCATTCTCACCCAGCCTCTTCCCCTACAGGCTGGAACACATGGGCACAGAGTTACCCCTTTCCTTCCTGGCAGAGCCTGGCCAAGCCAGCTCTCCAAGGGGAAGCACAGACTCCCTAGACCAAGGTATGTGCCAGACCTGTGCCTTCTGAATAAATGTCCTGGGCAGGTGGACCCAGTGCATGTTACACCACCATCTTTCTATTAGGTGCTTCACCTGGGGCAGTGTTGGACCCAGCCTGCCAGAAAACAGATCACTTCCTGTCCTGCTACCCCTGGTTCCATGGCCCTATCTCCAGGGTGAAGGCTGCACAGCTGGTTCAGTTGCAGGGCCCTGATGCCCATGGCGTGTTCCTGGTGCGACAGAGTGAGTCCCGGAGAGGGGAATATGTGCTCACATTCAACCTACAGGGCAGAGCCAAGGTAGGGCCAGGAACTGGTGCTGGTGGGCTGGCTGGGGTGGGATGAGTGCAGCCTGGACAGCAGGCTGATCTCCACCCCTTTCCATAGCACCTCCGCCTGGTGCTCACAGAGCGTGGACAATGCCGTGTGCAGCACCTGCACTTTCCCTCGGTGGTGGACATGCTCCGCCACTTCCAGCGCTCCCCCATCCCACTTGAGTGTGGAGCAGCCAGTGATGTCCGGCTCTCTGGCTATGTGGTAGTTGTCTCCCAGGCACCAGGTAAGAACTCCAAGGGGTGGGACCACGAAAGTGAACGAAGCTTGTCTGGTGCACTTTCTTCAGTCAGGACTCACCCGTGTCCTCTCTCCAGGTTCCTCCAACACGGTCCTGTTCCCCTTCTCCCTTCCTCACTGGGACTCAGAGCTGGGTCTTTCCCACCTCAACTCTGCTGGCTGTCCCCCCAGCCTTGGCGCAGAGGCTCTCCCTGGCCGAGGGACGCCCCCAGAGCAAATCTTCCATTTGGTGCCTTCTCCTGAGGAACTGGCTAACAGTCTGCGGCACCTGGAACTGGAGCCTGTGAGCAGTGCCCGGGACTCAGACTATGGGATGGACTCCTCCTCACGGAGCCACCTTCGGGCCATCGACAACCAGTACACCCCTCTCTCACAGCTGTGCAGGGATGCAAACTTGTGAATGTAACCATTGTCCTTCCTTCAGAGCTACAGGCTGCGGTCAGCCTTTCCCAGCTCCGTTGTGCCCTCCGCCGGGCTGCCACAGCCTCCTGTCAGTCACAGCTAGCCCCTGGCTTTCTCTACTGTTTACAGATGTAGTTCTTGTGCACAGGTGCCACTAGCTGGTACCCTAGACCTGGTCCCCAACCTGGGGGAGGAGGAAAACTACAGGCCCAGAGCTGATGATGACATACTTCTGACCAAGGAGGGTCATCAGGAAGCACAAAACACTAACAGGTCCCTGGTCTCCTTCCCTGTAGCTTCAGTTCCACAGGAGATGGATGCTTCTTAATCCTGCTTCTTAGTTTTAGACAGAAGCTCTACCAGAGGGACAGCTTAAAGGTCAAAAACAATTTTAAACATTTTACCTCAGATTTTTTTTTTTTTTAAAGGATTCAGGTTTCCATATGAAATTATAGCTTACTACTCTGCACTGCCCTACTAGGACCCGTGACATTCTGAAGTCAGGGGCAGCTAAGCATACCTGCTCCACTCACCCTGAACTAAGCCAGCACGCTAGTGAGTGCCCCTGCCTGCTCCTCCTCAGGACAGTTGCCTGCTATGGGTTAGCCACTGTCCTCCCTAATATAGGAACGAAATGTGTCATCCTTTCAGGGAAATCTAGGCAGTTTGCACAGAGAGGAGGTGGCAAGGAATGTTCTACCCCAGTGCCTTATGCATAAAAACCAGGACTCTGGTTTACAGCAGCTTTACAGAGGATGGGATGAACAGGTGGAAGACAAACACAAACGGAAAGGCTCCTAGGCCTGTGTAGTGAACCCAAATCTGTAGCTTGTCCTCCCCCAAGCATCTAGTGACTTATTGAGTATGGCCCTGTTCTGAGCCCAAAAGGAAGTTGACACCATGAAGGAATTCCTTTAAAAACTCACAGCAAGTGTTCTGTCTGAGGAGGCAGCAAGGTCACTGGTGGAAGAACATGCTTCCTGCACATACAATTTCTCCATCTGGATAGGGTCTGTACTGGTCTGTCCTTTCCCAAGTGACATAGTTCACAGAGACTAGAGTATGGGCTGCTTCTGAGCACAAGTGCCAGCCAGTGCAGCCTTTGGGCTCACAGCAGTGGCTTTAGGGAACCACAACTTGAACATATCCATCAGAGGCAAACAAGTTGATACCCTTCTCTGGTTACTCTCTGTACTGTGCAAGCTTGTGTGGCCCCTAGTGGATGGGGAAAGCAGTTAGCTGTGGTTTACCTTAGAACTTGCACCAATGTGTAATGGAGCAAGGCATAGACCACATAGGTGTTCCATCTTTAAGATAACTAGCTTTCCTTCATTTGCCACAAAAAAAGTGCGAACCAAAGATACAAGCAATACTCAAGTCACTGGTTTAGACTCTATAGGAATAAAGGGGCTGGTTGGACAGTTGTGTCCCTGTCCCTGGCCGGAAGCTCAAACAACTTTAAACTAGGAACTCTCATTTCTCCTGGGCCCGTCAGACACACAGCTCTCAGGTAGAGGGGTGGCGGTGCTGGTTTACAGCATGGCCAGTCTCCTCTCTAAGTTAGGACTCGCCCACTGTGGATGGCTTCCTTTCAAAAGGCGTATATTATGACAAAGACTTCTCATGGTTCTGGGACAGAGTGGCACTAAGCCAACACCTTTTCTTTCTGCTAGAGTAAATCCAGTTGGCTGAAGAGGAATAGGGTTAGTGATGCCCCAGGTCAAAAAGCCCTCACCAGTGTCAATACCAGGCACCATTCCCATCCCCAGTAGTCCTGACAGACCATCATCAGCAGGTGAGGCCACACTAGGCACAGTGTGAGTTGACCCTATAGAGACTGTAAGTGTAACTCAACAGTCCTGCACCATGGCTTCTTTCTTGACTACAATTACACACACTAACAGCCACCAGCACCAAAGAATTATGTCAACTAACCTGCCTTGACTTTAGACCAGCAGTCCACGTGGCTTTATCTGGTATAACTCTTCTGCCTTTGATCATTTCTGGACCATAGGAAAAAGGAATAGTGACCATTAAAATTTTGGGCCACACAACACTATTTTTACATAAGTTTCTTAACATAAAAAGTTTCATCTCTTCACTGAGGGCTCTTGTTCAAATGTTAACTTAGTGCAAACATCAAGTGATAGACTGTCGTCCACTGCCTCCTAATAAAGATGCATCTAACAGTCGGTGTGTGGCTGGAAAAAGCACCGTGACAAATAGGGGATTTCATCTTCTATCATTACAGGCAGAAGGTATTTGGCAAATCTTTGTTTTATGTACTGTATGAGTAACTTATTCTTGAATAATGCAAATTTTGCTATAGTGTACAAATTGCTATATGTGAATTAAAAAGGTTCTCAGAATTATGACCATGATCTCATAGCAGATAGCTTCTGGCTTTCCTGCTCTCTGGATCCCCTCCCATCTGTACTAGGCATGGAATCAGGGCTCTGTGCTACTAGCAAGTATTCAGCCACTGAGGACACACCTCCAGACTGGTAAAGAAGTATCTCCTGCCCCCTGCTGGTAACAGGCCTGAACTGAGATAAATGTGGTTGGTTCTGTAGACAGGAAAAAGGAAGCTTATCGGGTCTGCACCTGCTTGCAGATCTGGACTTTTAAATGCTCCCACCTCTGGCCAGCCTTCCTCCTGCTGAAGCCAACTGCTAATTCACCCAAGAGGGAATCTCAGTCTTGACTTCTTCTAGATACCTTGAGCCAGAACAGAATGTAAAGAAGAAAGTTATTGGTCAGCACCTCCTCCAGTAGGAAGCTTGGAGCAGCACACTTTGCCTACCTTCCTGCCCCCCACAGCAGCAGGAGTCGCTACAAACACACACTAACTGGGTATCAGTTTTTAAAACTTTTTTTATTTTTTAATTTTTTTTTTTAGTTTTTATTTTATATTATCTACAAAGTAAAAGTTTTCCCTTAACTTAAAAGTTGAACCACTGTAGACAGTGATTGCCTCATCAAACTTGATTTATAAATAATAATCCGTCAGTTTGGCGGTAAGAATTTACTGAACTTCTGTCAAGTTTAGTAAAAGGGCGTTCCAAGTCTTGATTTTTTTTTTTTTTTTTTTTAAAGCAGTAATAGCAGCAAGAATCACTCTTGTTACTTCTTTTGCTAGCTGACATGTTCATGACACTCAAGGGCCTTAAAAAATAAATAACTTCCAGTTTCAGCAAGCAGAGCTGGGTACTTGCGGGACCCTGCAACAGCACATGGAATTATGGAACAGCCACAGTCCCTACATGCCTCTACTCGGTCCAAACATCCTTCACTGCAAGTGAACTGTTAGCATTCCTATCGGATGTTAAATCAGTGGATCTTTTTTAAAAAAACAAAATAAATGAAGTTCTAGTTTTCTGTGCTTCCAGTTGGTAGAAGCAGTAGAAGGGAGGAAGGAATTTGGCCTTTCGGTTCCTCCAGGGCAGCCTTACAACTGCTGTTGGTGGTGGGCTTGTACTGTAAAAAAGAAAAGTGGCTATTTAAACAGAAGACAGGCACCACTGCCCACCAGCCTAGTGTCTGTAGTGCACCACTGTCAACTACTCTTGAGCTAGCTGAGTAAGACTGGGTTAGGGTTAGTGCTGCTGCCACCCCCACCCCCCACCCCCCAGCTGGAGCCAAGGTGGAGTTGGGGAGGGAAGGAGGGGGTTAGGAGAAACAAACCAGTCAGACGTAAAACCACTTCAGATACAAGTCCTGGACTTGCTGCTTGTGGGGCAGGAGCACAGGCCTTCACACCCCCTCCCGCTAATGCTAGCCAAACACCAATACTTTCCAAGCCACAGGGGAGACAGGCGTGTCGCCACACAGCAGCCATCCAGTACGAGAGACATCATGGGCATCCTGTGTCAGGGCACAGGCTGGGGCTAAAACTACACTCAGACCAGTCCGCACACAGCTCAGTGTTCTTCTCCAAGCTACAGTCAAACTCGGCCATGGGCATAAACCCCCCGCATCAGCCTACAGGGACTCAGGAAGGAACACACTTGCCCTGTCCAGCCTGTCATACATAACCAGGAAGGCCAACTGAGTCCTCGGCATGCATCAGCTACCCAGAATCAGGCTGCTGCTTCTCAAGCCAACCCTGATACCAGCAGAACACACACAGTCTCAGCTCCGGAGGCCCTGAACCCTGATGCTCTTTGACCATCACAATCCCTCCTGTACACACTTGGATGGGCCTTCTAGTCAGGTTTGGAGCCTGAAGCACTGGTCCTGCCTGCCATTCTACCTGTGCCAGCAGAATGCTTGGGGTGCCCCGGCGGCCCCTGCACACACACGCCTCACCTGAAGGGTGCGTCATATAGGGGAAATGCGCTGTTGTCGAGACTGGAATGGGCTGTAGTGCACTTTGAGCGAGGGCGGCCTGGGGACCGCCGGGTGGTTGTGTCGTCATTAGCATCATTGGCGCATGGGCAGTTGGATGAGAAGGAACCATTCCTGACTGTACATGAGCCTGAAACAGAGAGCTCTTTTACGCATACAGGCAACATCTCCGTCTTAAACAACAAGTCAACTGTTCCTTTCATTGGACTGGGACTCAAGAAGGGGCAAGATGGAGTCCTTGAGACAGATCCTGTAGGGTTGGGATGGGGAAATTGGCCACAGCCTCCTAGTCCCCAGTGTCTGCTCACAGATTATCACACAGAACCAGGTCTTCACCAAGAGCAGGCCTCTATTGGGGTGGGAAGGGCACTTTGTTAACTTGCTATGGCACAGGGCCAAAGATCTCAATGCCCCTTTGAAGTCAGAAAGCGACTGACAAGGAAGGGCCTGTGAGGAGACGTGCCTCCCCAGCACCCCTAGCAGCTTCCTGAGTCTCGTCTTCCGCCCTCCCCCAGCTGTGATGGGCTCTCCAGAAATAGGGTGAAGCAGCACTTAGGCCTCTCCCTCTAAAAGCTTGGAGGATGGAGCACAGGGCGCAGCTAATGGCTCCAATGAGATGAAAGTGATTTTAAGTTTGATGAGCCTGGTACCTTGTACCAAGGGGCAACAAGTTCAAGTTAGAAAAGTGATGTTGGTGACCGGTTGGTGAGCTCGACCTCAGCTCTCAGGGAGTGGGCAGAGCAGGAAGAGGCTGCTTCCTGCCTCCCATCCTGTGCATTGCTCTAGACCATCACCCCAGCGAAGCGCTGGTTCACACCTTCAAACAGGCCCATGGCTCTCTGCTTTCCCTATGTTAGCCTCTACTCCTCTACACAAACACACAGTGAGTTTGGGATAAGCCCATCTTACACATAAATTCACAGCCTTTTCTAGACACTTACAGGACCCTGACTCAAGTCTTACTCCACCAAAGCACACTGATCAAACTGGCTCCCCTCCCCCACTGTCACCAGCCAATCACCAGGAGTATATCCTACAGACCCTTAGCTCTGGGGGAAGGACACGTAGTAACAAACTAGCCTTCTGCAAGAGACCCAACTGACCGCATCTCTAGCTCACACCTTGCCAGAGCCTCCCTGGCGCACTGTGACAGGAAATGGCGTCATTCAGTAACCCTAAGTGACACCCACCTCAGGGAGCTGCGCTCAAAGCAGAGACACCTGATGCAGCCACCTCACACTAAGAGCTATAGTGCCTTCCCTGGCCCTGGGCTAACCTGGAGCTTCAGTTACACTGCACCACAGTCCAAGGCCAAGCGCTCAGGAAGTACAACACAGGATTGCAGCAGATAGAGGGTAACCAGGTAAACAACTGAGACACATCTAGGAATTTGTGTGACTAACATTCAAGCTAACAGGCCCAGTGCAGTCACCTCAGAGAGCTAAGAACTACTGAAAGCCTGCCTGCCATCCCTGTCAGGCTCCCATGTGTGCGTGTGTAGAAGTGTCTGTATGTGTACACATATACACATAATGGTTAAGCTAGAAAGACATAGCAAAGCAGACACAGAGGGGAAAGAAAGGACTGGGGTGCATTCCAGACTCAAGAGTTTGAAGGTCTCAGCTGGGAAATGCTAAGTCACAATTTCACTGATCCCATCACAAAAATCATAGCAACATTCACTGAGGGCCAGAAGATCACGTACTAAGCAGGGAGGGGGAGACAGGCAGATGGCACCACACACAGGGTTTCCTGGCTTGGGGAGCATCTGGCTCCTTGCTGCTTATCTGACAACCACCACACCCTATGTGGTCTTCACAGAAACTTGGGTAGTGCTGGTTTACCTGAGGTACATGGGCCATGTGGGGAGGGGTAGTATATGCCGGCTGAACATGAGAAGGATGGATGGTGAAGACTGTCTGTTGTGCTGCTGGGAAACTGCTCTGTGGAGACTGTGTATTAGAGGCAGGTGTCATGGAAGGTGGGGTTGGCGCCAGCCCCGCGTGGTAAATGGCTGACTGCTGCTGAGGACTGGCCAGATGAAGAGCTTGGGCAGCCTGGTGCTGATGGTGCTGCAAGGCAATGGGAACTTCATTAAGCCTTTAAGATCAGAGCTTCGCACACTGAAAGCAGCAACAGCCTCACTCCTTCCCAGCCATGCCCAGGGAGATGTAGAAAGAAGAGTGTGGGGGGCTTTTCTGTCCAGATGGTCTTTGCTGTATTCTCAAGCCCAAGGCTCAGTCTGGCAGTTACAGATCCAAAGAACCAGCAGTCAGCAGAACATCTGACACACCCGACCATTAACTGCCCCACTAGCAAATGGGACTAAAGAAGCAGATAGGAAGGCAGCATCATCAGTGGCTTCAGGAATAAAATTCCAGACAGTGGTTTGAACTTAACAAAGAACTTTAAGCTAAATTAGCTTTTCCACACATTTTGGCATTTGCCCTTAAGAGTATGGCTTACTTGACTTGACATTTAAGGCTTCCCTGCACCCATAACTGCTCGGCAGCTTTCTAAGGATGGTTGTGGCATACATGTTGATTACATAGACTTGTAAGTAGCAGGGACAAGAAAGAAGCTGTGAGTGCACAGGCCATGATAACTCTCCTTACCTGAACAGGACTGGGTGCAGGATGATTTCCACCATGCTGGTTTTGTTGCTGTCCAGTGGGAGTGGCCGAAGGCTGAGGATGGGGCGTATGTGGATGCAGGGTGGCATTAGGATGCGCATACTGCTGAGCAAGGGAGCCCGTGGAAACTGAGACAAAAGGAAAAGGAATATGTACAATTGATACATGCTGATGACCATTGCCAGCCTACTATGCCTCATTGAATGTTTTCATGACCACTACAATCTAACCCATGCCACTGGCATTCTCTGTAGCTATTTACATCAGGCAGTCTGGAAAATAGATATAAGGACTCTGTTTAACAAGACCAGCATTTAACTCACACGTCATAGCTCTGAATATTACATCATCACTAAGTTAATTTGAATTTATTCAAAATAGTCCAATTCTCTCAGATGCAGAAACAACTCCCAAAATCACTGTGGCTCACATGAAGACAGGTGCCGCCTCTCTTAAGGCCATCATCAGGTTACCCTCAGTCATGCTTCTGTCCTATGGTCTTAGTGCCCAAACTGATGAAACCAGGGGCAAGAACATGCTTCCTGCTTCCTGCTTCGGAGCTCCTAATAAAGCCTGGAGATGAAACCACACACTCCATCCTATTTTCTACAATTACACCAAAGGAAACATGATAACCCTGTTGAACACAAAGACAAGGACTCAGAGGCATCTCCTAATCCATCTAGTAGTATGGGCTCCACCTTGGTACCAAACAAGATCAAGAATTAGGTGAACCTGTGCCTTCACAACAGCAGGCTGAGCATGAAAAGCCCAGGAAGGCCTCACTGCTCCTGTGACTCTGGACAGCTCATAGGTTCAAATAGCGGGCAGAAAATGGATGGTCTCAAGTCACAGGTCTATCAGCACCAGACCCTTAGCCTTCCACAGCTAAGCCGTCATACACAGATTCTGTCACTCCATGTTCATGTTCTTCAGATAATATGTCAGCAAACACAGAGTGTGGCAGAGAAGTAAAAACAGGGTCAGCCAAGCTCCTGAGGATGACTAGCATGAATGACTCTGGCTGTGTACCACCTCAGTGAAACAGAGTTACAGACAGAAAACAGTTCTAAGATGTTTGACAGTGCAGGGCACTCTACTCCCAACAGTGTGGTCTTGAATGGTGAATGCATTTCAGAGGGCAAAGCAGAATGCCAGAGCTGGGATGACCAGCGCACCAAATCATCAAGGCTACAGCTGTCACCAGTGTTCCTCAGTATCCAGGTTAGACAGATGGAGGCGATTTTACTTAGACTCTGTCAAGCTTCCCAGACTGTAAGAGTCAACAGACAAGGTAACAAGAAAACCACAGCAGCCTAATCATATAAGTGTTTCCAACATGATGGTTTTCTGTGAGTCAGGGAATCTGTCTGCTAACTTACTTGATTGTTAAAAGCCACCTAGAACCATCACATTACTCAAGCTACTTTTCTTCTTGGAGTCAGGATCTCGTAATGTACCCTAGGCTGCCTGATGATGATAACTGGTCCAAACAGTCTCATTTTTAAACCACATGCATTTAAATTTTCATTGTTTATTGTTTCCTTTGTAGCAATGCTAACTCCAACCAAGGGAAAGAAATCCTCAAGGTCTGCTTATGGGGTTTCATAAAGAGAGTTAGTACAGAGAAGCTCAAGAGCTCCGAAATTTCATTAGTGATTAATTCTTCAGTACTCAGAACACAAAAAAAGTAAAATATTAGAGAAAGAAAGACAGGAAGGGAGTAAAAGGAAAAGGCATAGAGACATTTGCCCGGAGCTTCCTGAATTCCAGTTCTGAGGAAAATAACAAATGACTCTGAAGGAAACTCTAGCAAAATGCTGCACGGCCTTCATGGAAACACAGGCATTGCAGTAACAGTGATTATGTCCACCAAGTCTCAGAATTAAATCTGTCAATTGGAAAAATGTAAAAGTCTTGATTTTGCCATTTGAAAACAGAATTAAAAATTTTTATTCCTTCCTTTTTCTTTCATTCCCCAAGTTGGCCTGGAATCCACCATCCTCCTGAGTCCATCAAACCATACTCAGCCAGGATGAAATAGCTTTACTACTTGTTCACATTTTACACTGAGGATTGAAGCCAGAGCATCCTGCATACAAAGTACACAGTCTACCACAGAGTTCACACCCTTAGCCATGGTTGTAAAATTTAGTAATTAATTAGGAGGGCCTAATGAAGCCTCAACTCTCATTATGTAGCTCCAATCCTCAAACTCATTATTAGCTCAGGATGACCCTGAACCTCTTCTCTTAGCTTCTCACATGATGGAGTTACAATTTTGCCACCACACCTAGTTCAAAATTTTATTTTTATATACAAGATCTTGCTACACTGCCTGTCTAGCCTCAAATTCTTAGGTTTAACAAAATTGTCTACTTTAGCCTCTTAAATAGGCAAGACATACAGCATATCCAACTTTAACTATGCATTTTAGAACCTTAAATTATTATTACTGGTGTGTGTATATGCCAGGAGGTGGGAGTAGAGGACCATGATCTGGTTTTCTCCTTTTACCTTTATGTGGATTTGGGGGCTTGAACTCCAGTTGCCAGACTTCTACACACAGTGAATTTCTACCATTAAGCCTTCTTGCTGGCTCTCTATTTATACATCTTTTAAAAAGATTTATTGCATACATGTATTCTGCCTGCATTTAAGACTGTACAATACATATGTACACTGCTCGCAGAGACCAGAAGAGTATTAGATTCCCTGGAACTGTAGTTATAGATGGTTATGCACAGCCTCATGGGTGTTTCGAATCAAACCGGGGTCCTCCCTAATAGTAGCCAGTGCTCTGAACACTGAGCAGTCTCTCCAGGCCCAATATTTTAACAAAGTATCTCTGTAGTGTAAATGTTCCAATTTAGACAATCTGCATGTTCAGGATCACACAATGGCTGAATCCACACAGGCTTTGTCTATAAAAACCACAAACAGCTTACCTTTCTCCTAAACACCAAGTAACAAGCCCTTGGAAATGAAAGCCAGAGCTGTGAGAAGCACAAAACTGCAAAGCAGCACTATCAGGAGCAGCACTTGAAATGTTTTCGGCTCCTAATTTTCTGGCTCAAAGTGTCTAAAACAAGCACCTTACAGAGTAACTCTTTCCCTCTGCATATGAAGTGAGAAACTAGGGAAATGGGAACTTGACACAGTCACTCCACGGTAATAGCAAATTAAGAGTAATACAAAGTGGAGAGAGAAATTATTAAAAATGAGGAAAATAATTGAAAAAGCAGAGACAGATGAAGAAAACAGAACATGGTAAACAATCAGGATTTGGGGAGAGCAGAATAGAAGGGTTTCAGCTAAGGCAAGAAGAATTAATGGTTTCTGCTCTACCTGTTAATTTCACTACTGAATCCTCACAACAGAAGCTCTGAAATGGCTCCTCACCAGCTAACTCACTCTTAGGCTCGAGTAGCCACATGAGAGCTGCGTGAAGTGGACAGAGTATTTCTTGACATAGATATTTAAAATTCTAAATATGCCACTAGTCAAAAAATTTAACATTAACCACATCCCAAAAACAGTCTCCTAAGTTAATATGCTAACAAGTAAATTTAGTCTGTAGGGCCACATTTAGTCTCTAATGGGTTCTGTCATTTTGACCTATGATGCACAGGTCACTGGTGATCACCAGCACTCAAAACAACACTGAAAACAGGCAGAACATGATTCTCCAACTTCAACACTTAATTCCAAAAAGGGAGTAAGAAACCACTAACTAAACCAATGTAAAATGGAATAAATGGAATAGGCATAGAATGCCGGCTGTGGGGCTAAAACTCCCACCAGCAGCTGTTGGCTTTAGTGCTGACTCCTTTCAGGAGGAAGCTGTGTTAGTCTCAGACTGTTCATGCTCAGGGCTGATGAAGAACCTTCTAGCTATCTACCAGGAAAATGACTGCAGAGACAGACAGCAGGATGGTGACGATCACTGCATGTGAGACCTCAAACTGTGTCCTTAAAGCCCTCCCTCATGGTACAGTTAACAAGGCTCCTTTCCTAAGAGCGCCTTAAAGGACTCCTTTGGTGAATTTATCTCAAGCACCAAAAGAAAACAACAACAAAAATTATTTATTTTGGATACCAAAGCTTGGCATAATAAATGAAACTTTAAGGTAAAAATGTCTTCAAACCCCTGTATCTGATGATTAGTAGTCATTCCAAAATAACCCAGAATTTACTTCCTAGTATAAGAAAGTCAAATCTCACCATTCTCTAGTACTCATGCATCATACAAAATGACATCAGCAGCATACATTTTTCAAGGGACTCTACTACCAAAGCCCATGATCGGCTTTATTTTAAAAGACTGCCCCCCAAGTAGGGAAAATCCATCAAGTGCACTTGAAGAAGGCAACCTAGACCTCATAATGTTGGCCTACAGAGAGAGACCTTGTGGTGCTGAAGGAGGCTCTTGACGCCCTACCATGTCTGTTCCAAGTACTCTAAAGCTCTAGTCATACAAGGACAGACGAGACCCAACTGCCTCCCTCATGGACCTTGGCTATGGAGCCCCAGGGAGAACACCTCTCCGCAGTGCCAGGACACTACAAAACTAGTGCTTTAAGCTTTATACTGAGTCTGTGGCTTGGTATAAAATCAGCTGTTCAGAAAGTTTCCCTGAATGAGGAAAACATAAGGTATTGTTAACAGTTACACTTTTTTGTATTTTCCTAAAACGACTCAGCTTTTCTTCTTTGTTCCCAACTTATTAAGATGGGCCAGTTCTTCTGTCAAAACTCTGAATTATGCAAACAGTTACAATTCTTTTCTTCTTTTTTTGTACTAGGAAATGAATTCAGGGTCTAGGGCATGCTAGGACAGGTAATCTACCACTGAGCCACATCCCCCGTCCCAACATGCATACTTTGAATGATTCTAACAGAAGGAAAATGCTCTCCAATAAACTGGTTACTTTAACATGTATCCCTTAGTGTTTACTGTGTAATGAAAATTAGTATAAAAACCCCAACTCACTGGCAAAGTAGAAAGAAGGGCTTGTCTCCTTGTTGTATGGTAATTTGGGACATGCTGAATTTGGGAAATAGAAAGGTAAATTAGCCTCTTGAGGTGTGCATTCCTGATGTTCTGGAAAGGCCGACATATTCAGTGATCTTTTGTATTCACGCACGGTTCGTTTTGACAGGGGGTGACCAGCACTGTAAATAAGCATTGCTGCAGAGATTTACAAGCGAACAGGACTGAACCGGAAGGCTTTCCTTCTGTACTGAGGGAGCAAGTCCTCACGCTGACTTGCTTAAATAAAAAGAATAAGATTATTATCTGATATAGAACCATTAACTGATAAAAGATGAACATGGAATCCATCAAACAGCCTTGATATAAGCAATGTACCAAGACAATGCAATATTTAAGCAAATTCATGATATCCAATTTTCCAAAGAACACAAATGTCATCACAGGCCCCTGGTAGTGAATCCCAAGGTTCATGATATAAAATATAAACACAAGTAATATACCATTTCTTAAAAAATATAAAAGGGCATAATTAAAGCACCTGGGAGAATGCATACTAACATTAACAAGTGGTTGTCAAGCAGACAGATTATGAGAAACTTTATGCTTATTATACTTAAAAAACTTATCTGCATTAAACCACATGTTAAAAATATTTAGCTGGGTGTGGCTGTGCTCATCTCTAATCTCAGTACTTGAGAGGCAGAGGCAGAGGCAGATAGAAGTTCAAGGCCAGCCTGGTGTCTGTCTCTCTATATATATCAATTTCCAGGCTAGCCAGAGCTACATAGAGACCCGGTCTTTTCAGGAAAGTGGAGGTGGAGAGAGGAAGAGCACACTCAGTTCTTCTGGCGGATTTGTCAGATAGGCCATATCATTGTTTCTGAAAATGAAGCCATTGCTGGAATACCAACTCGGGTGAGCAGGAGCCCAGAAGTGAGGAGGCAGAAGTTAAAGTCACTTCTTAGGAGGGCAGAGGCAGCAAGATGAGGTGTTAACAAAGTCCTGTCTTAAAAGAGTACAAGGCTACACATGATGTAGTCTCCTTATCATGAAGGTCCTTGCCTTGACTTCACCAGTAACCACCGACAAAAAGGAGATGAGAGATCAGCATCAACAGCTGAGAACAAAGCACCATAGCATCATAAAGTCTGGAGTTAGCTACAAGTCAATCAAACTCAAGTATTGATTTCTTGAGTTATATAAAATATGCACTTTTCTAAGGAAATGAACATCAGCAGTTTCCATACAACAGTTTTAAACAGTATTTTGGCATAGTTGACCAGAGGAAGAGCCAAACTAACTGAAATTACTGGCAAGGTTTATTGACAAACTTGCACGAACAAATCAAAAAATGACTTGTGATTGAGGGAAAAAAAAGAGAAAGAAAAACCTAGTGTGCTTTTAGGAGCTGCTTGACCAAGGCAAATCCAGATGAGAAGCCCCACCTGCTTACGAGAGGGCAGCTTCTACAGTGGTAGCCACAGTGGTTTGTTCCTAAAAGCACTGCAAACTTCAGCTCCAGAGCTTCCTCTTAATCCAATGGGGCATGCCAGAAAAGAGGGGGGAAGAAGTGCCTCTTCTGAATCTTCAGTAACCACAAGTGTCAACAATCTAACCAGCAAGTCAACCAAGCCTTTAATAAGCTGAAATACTGCGGGAAAGCATACCAGTGCAGGAAAGCCAACAAGATGATCACCAGAGTCTTTCCACACAAGGGCTGGTTGATCTAGTCCCAGAGTACACATACTGAAGAACACATCATGACGTAAACAGAAATCAGACCAGGCTGGCACTTTATAAATCAAATATCAGGGGTCTTTGATTTGAGACAGGGTCTTCTATGGCACCCAGACTGGTCTCTGAACTTCTGATCCTCCTTTTTCCTAGTGTCCACAGAACTGAGATTTATATTTTCACCATGCCAGTAAAACACATGGACTTATTGAAATCATAGCAACTACCTCAATTCTTTACTCTAAAGATCTAGTGCATGATATAATAATAATAATAATAATAATAGAAAACTCCTAATTATTAATGTGGAACAAGCTTTCTATGGTATATATCCTAACTACTAATAAGCCCCGGTGGCAGGTGTGCATTTGTTTGAACACATACATGTGTTACAAATACAAGAAGAACACTCAGGCTGCTCAATCATAGTTTCAATCTGCTGGCATAATATTACAATCATCAGGAAGGATCAAGAAAATGTCTTACTAGAACCTATAAATGAACTGTCCTGCATATGCTTAGTTAAGCATCAAACAAAAAAGACTAGAATCACAATGTCCATATGTATACTTCTCACTATAAAAGTAATTTTGTGTTAAGTTTGTTACAGTGTCATTTAAAGCTAGGAGAAATTCAAAACCATATAAGAATAGTGGAAGGCAGGCCAATGACTATGGATAAGACATGGTGGCATACCCTTTGCTGCAAGGCTTACTTAGACAAGGTAAGTGAAGTGAAGAAAGGAAGGTACCTCTCCTTCCATGAAGATGCTCTCTATTATATCATTACTACCTCTCTTCCACAAAGATGCTCTCTATTATATCATTACTTTTTTTCCCCTTTCCCAAAACTGGGTATCACTATGTAGCTCTAGCTGTCCTGGAACTCACTCTGTAGACCAGACTGGTTTCAAACTCACAGAGATCCTCCTGCCTCTGCCTTCCTTAGTGCTGGGATTAAAAGCATGTACCATTACACCTAGCTCATGTCCTCATTTTATAAAGAAAGAGAAACATGTCAAGACAGAGGAGCTGCAGGTACAAAGTAGCAATAGATAGCCCATACTTATGAGTCATTTGTTCTTGTTTTAAAACTCTCAGTGTCACAGAGTTTTACTTTTTGTTCCTGAGGTAGGATTGTTGTCCAGGATCTTAACTACAGGGCTTAAGTGATCAGCTCAGCAGTGCCCAACCCCACCCCCACTAGCCAGGATATACAGTCACACCACCACACCTATCTCACTCATGCTATTCCTAAACAGAGTATCTACAAAGCTTTCAAACAAGTACAGTCATACATACAGAAAAGACAAGAGTAGAGTGCTTCTTACCATACATCGCATGCGTCTGCTCGTGAGCTCCAAACTGAGTTGCTGAAGAAGACACTAAACCAGGCTGCGCATGTGCAGGTGGTGCCATCATTCTGGCATTGCCCTGTATGACAGGGCTGTACACATGAGGATGCTGTGAAAGAAAGAAAAAAAAAAACATTATACCAAATAAACCAATGTGGATTCTAGTTAAGATTCTTTTTCTAAAGATTCATTTTTTGTGTGTGTACATACACACATGCACTCATGTCTGTGCTGGTGCTTGGAGAGGCCAGAATAAGGTATCAGATCCCCTAGAACTAAAGTTATAGGAGGCTGTGAACTGCTATGTGGATGTTGGAACCAAACCTGGGTCCTCTCAAGAGCAGGAAGTGTTCCTCACTGAGCCATCACTCCAGCCCAGTCAGTTCCAATTCCCACCTTCATGGTTCCCAGCAACACTTTAGAGTTCTAACGTCTTTCTTTTGAAACCTTTTTTTAAAATTTATGATTTATTTATGTATACACTATGTGCCTACTTATCTGTTTGGATACTATACTGTGTGCAGGTGCTCAGGGAGACTGTCATCACAGGTGGCTGTGAGCTACTAGAGACGGGGGACACTCAACCTTTGTCTTCTGCAAGAGCAGCATAAGCCACTTCCCAACCTAGATACAAATGTGGTGCATATGTATACATGCAGGTAAAATAAATAAATCAGACACATAAAGTAAAATATAAAACTAAAAAAAAAAACTATTGTAAAAGGCCCCAAACCCCTTAACTATCTGATACCATAAAGCAAAGCCAAAACCACCATAAATATGGACATTGAAATGACATGTTTTTCTAATGAGTTAAAATGAGTGAGGCCCTTCTGGCCTTACCTGAGATTGATAATGTGGCACATGCTGAACTAGAGGCTGATTGGGAAACTGCTGAGGGCTGTAGGCAACGTACTGAGTGGAATAAGCGGGTGGGGTGGCTACAATGGGCGGGCCTGCCGCTGAGGCGGGGTGCATCATGGTACTTTGATGATGCTGGTCTTGTCGCTGTTGGGGCATATTTGGTACTGCAGTGAAAAAAAAGAAACACATTAATAGGAAATGAAACCTCCTCAGCACAATGCATGCACTTGTGTGGTCTACAAGGCTCTGTGTGATTCGACTGATCCTGACTCTCAAAAGTGGTCCCTCACAGCTCGCACCTCCTTTCAGCTACTCTAGACTATTACCCTACTCTCGGCCTCAGGAATGTGACTCACCCTTCAGAGTTTAGCTGGTCAAGTGAGCTTCCCTTCACCTGACTTTCATGTCTGACATAAGACATAGTATCAGAAATGTGTGATAATCTGCATTTTATCATGTGGCCTTTTAAGAAGGGCATGAAAGGGCCTGGCAAGATGGCTTGGAGGTTAAGAGCACTGACTGTTCTTCCAGAGGACCTGAGTTCAATTCCCAGCACCCACATGGTGGCTCACAACCATCTATGATGACGTCTGGTACTCTCTTCTGTATGTATATAATAAATACATCTTTTTTTTAATAAAGGTGTGTTCAGCTAATGAGATGCTTGTCAACAAGCATAAAGCAGTAAATCCACCCCCAGTGCCATATAAACCAGCAGAGGTGCTGCATGCCTGTACTGTGGCAAGTAGAGCATAAATTCAAGGCCCTCAATTTTGAGGCTGATTTGGGGTACATAACCCCTGGAAAATATATAGATTAAAACAAACAAACAAAAACAGAACTAGTAGTCTCATGCATACCTGCCTCCCACAAAATCGGTTCTATTTACTTGGCTGTAGTCATCTTAGATTATACTTCACTTTAAACATGTCAACTGTCAGCAGCTCTTAATTAGGAGCAATCTTGCCCAACAGAGACCATGTGGCAGTATCTGGAGACCTTGGTAGTCATCATAACCAAGTTAAGGGGAGTGCTACTACTAGGGTCTAGTCATTGCCAATAAGCACCCCTAGTTCACAAAGAATTTCTCCTCATTGTAAAGAATAGCAGTGGAACAAGCAGTGAGAGTGGCCCGGACAGACCAAACCCTTAAACTGCTACATTCCCATGTTCAGCGCTGACATCCGACTGTCAACGCTACGCCCAAAAAAAGAAAGGCTGAAGGGGATACTAAAGGAGATAAGGCCAAGGTGAAGAATAGGCCATAGAGAAGAGCTGCAAGGTTGTCTGCCAACCCTGCTTCTCCAAAGCCAGAGCCCAAGCCTAAAAAGGCCCTTGCAAAGAAGGGAGAGAAGGTATCCAAGGAGAAAACCGAAGCTGGTAAAGATGTAAATAATCCTGCAGAAAATGTAGACGCCAAAAAGACCAGGCACAAAAAGCTGATGGCACTGGAGACGTCAAGTGAAGCTGTATTTCTGGTGACTGTACAGTATTTTTTAATCAAGTTTTGTAAAAATACAAAATTTTGTTTTACTTTTTTAAAAAGCTATGTTGTTAGCATATAGAGCATGACATTGTTGGGGGAGGGAAGGAACATGTGTCACTAACAAAGTGTCTCCCAAGCTGCATGGATAATGGTTGATGATGAAAAGCATCTTTCCCTGATAATTTTGAAAGACTCCCCTTGACTCTCAGTAGAGATGTCCTGGTGTTGACATATGTGGTCACCATGGCATAACATGCCTTGTGTGGGAAAACTCCAAATTCATTTTTACAGCCTCCTCTCTCTGGACCATTGACTTAGACTTAACTCCCTTAAAACCAGAGACAGGTTGGACTGACTCCCTGAATTGGTTTTGCTGACCTACTGGGCAATCTGGACTTTGCAGTGACATCACTGAATGTCCTCAAAAGAGCAGTGGTTCCTTTTATAAAGGATTATGGGTCTTCAGATGGGTAATTCTGCTGTTTTCATTTCATGTCCTGAAAGTCGGGGTCAGCTTGTAAAAAGTTGTTAAAAAAAACATCCTCAATGTGAAATGTCAGCCCTCACTCTAAGCATCGAATGCAGACTCATTGGGTTTTGTAGTGGCTTTCTGATTTTGAGAGTATAGACTGTCAAGAAGGGAATTTGGAAGCTCTAGTATACTGTTAATGATTTATGAATTATGATTCCTTATAGAAAGTATCTTTAATAAAGCTGAAAACAGTTTGGCTTAAAAAAAGAAAGAAAGAAAAAGAAAAGAATACAAGTCATGAATGGAAATGGTGTAAAGGGTGAAAAAAAATCTACTTGAAGTCTGGCATGGTGGTACAGGCATGAAGCTCAGAACCTGAGTACAGGAGGCAAGAGTAAACTCAATGGTTCTGTCTTTAAACAAAAACAAAAACAAGCAAAAAACCCAGAGGTATGTGTGTATGTGTGTGATCTCCTTTATTTCCCTAACCGACATGTTTTCAGATCAGACACAAATCCAACAGTCTCACAGAGTAAATGTAATTTATGGCGAGGGGAAATTGGGGAGCTGCATTCTAAACACAAGATCCTTCACTTCCACATAGAACAACTTTACTCTCAAATTTTTAACTCCACAAAGGGGAACAATCTCCTCTAGGTTAATTTCTAACTTTACTGAGAGTCTAGTAGAAATGCTAGCTAGAAAAACATGTATAAAATTCCAGAAGTTGGGGGCTGGAGAGATGGCTCGGCGGTTAAGAGCGCCGTCTGCTCTTCCAGAGGACCCAGGTTCGATTCCCAGTACCCACATGGCAGCTAACAACTGTCTGTAGTTCAAGTTCCAGGCAAACACCAAGGCAAATAAATAAATAAATAATAAATAAAGTTTAAAAAAAAAGAAAAAGGCTAGTCCCTAATGACATCCAACTCCATGACAGCTCCTGTTCACCTCTGTTATCTTACTGTTTGGAGATGACCTTTATCTGGCTTCCCAGGCTATTCTGAAATTCAAGATCCTCCTCCCTTAGCACTGTGAGTGCCACATGTGTACCATGATATCACAAACAAAATAACCCACAAAAAAAAATAAAAACTACAAAAAAAATTTAATCTCTTCTAAAATTTCAATTTAGACTTCAGGTTGAAATTTTCACAATTTATTTCTTTTGGAAGAAAATACTAAGCAGGCTTATCAGTTCAGAGCATCTGATACTCTAGAGGATCAGGGTTCAGTTCCCAGCATGCACATAGCAGTTTACAACTCTCTGCAGCCCCAGTTCTATGGGCTCCACTAACCTCTTCTGGCTTCCAGGCACCCATACAGTGCAAGTACAAACATACAGGCAAAACATTCATATGCATAAAATTTTGAAATATAAATATTTTGATGTGTGTGTTTGCCTGCATGTTTTGTCTGTATATTTTGTGTATATCTGGTATGCATGGAGGCCAGAAGGAAGCATTAGATCCCTTGAGACTGGAGTTAACAGTTTGTGAGGCTGAGTGTCAAATATCAAAAGTAACAAGCAATCTTAACCAATGATCCAACTCTCTAGGCCTAAAAATACATCTTTAAAAAGGCCTGGGGGGCTGGAGAGATGGCTCAGAGGTTAGAAGCCTTGACTATTCTTCCAGAGGTCCTGAGTTTGATTCCCAGCAACCACATGGTGGCTCACAACCATCTATAGTGATATCTGGTGCCCTCTTCTGTATACTGCATACTTTATAAATAAATAAATAAATAAATAAATAAAATCTTAAAAAAGGCCTGGTGGTGCATACCTTTAATCCTAGCACTTGGGAGGCAGGTAGATGACATGTGTTCCAGGAAAGTCTGGTCTACATAGCAAATTGCAGGCTAGCTACAGCTACAAAAATGGGTGAGGGGGGAGGATGAAGGGAGAAGAGAGAGGGAAACAGACAGACTGTTTCAAGCGAGGGGAGACAAAGAGACATTTGGGGCGGGGTGAAAGGTGACTCACTGAGTAAAGACACCGTGGCCAAGCTTGATGACGAAAGTTTGATCCTCAGAGTTCAAAAGGTGGAACTCCTACAGAGTTCTTTTACCCGTCATGCACCCACACAGAGGCACACACATAAATATCTAATATCTAACTCCTGCTCATTAGGAGTCACCTGAATGCTCACACTGGCCATCAAAAGTGAGCACATGCCCTATATGAGTTTCAGGTAGAAACTCATAGAAGCCAACTATTCGTTGGATGTCGTGGCACACACTTTTAATGCCAACACTCTGGAGGCAGGCAGATCTCTATGAATTTAAGGCCAACCTGGTTTAGAGAACTATTTCCAGGACAGCTAGGACTGTTGAACAGAGAAACCCTGTCTCAAAACGCAACAACAAAAAAAGAAGCAGCCAACTGTTCTTGCAGAGTGGAGCTTAATTCATGCAGCAGGCAGATTACAAGCAAACACAGGCAGGGTTATTCTCACCTTTACCTGCTCTATATGTCTTGGCTTGGTTCACCGGCATGGGCGTCATAGGTATTGGGTATAAAGGCTTGAAGGGATTGAAAACATATCATTAGATTCATATGAAAACAATATATTCTATCATTGTCTTGTAATGTGATCTGGCCTGTGTTTTCCTGACTCCTAGTGAGTTATCAAAAATTAAAATAGTACAATTAAAACGAACAATCCTGGCCTATAGTAAATGCAAGCATCTTTTTATAAATTAATTCTAAGACTGAGACCCACATGCTAATAATATATCAAATCCCTACCTGATGTAGTCCTATCTGCCATTGGGTGTCCACTTAGTGCAAATCTAGGATACTCCTGCTAAACACCAACTATGATGGCCCAACAAATTCCAACCTGTGGGACTTACTTGCACTCCCGGGCTCACTGGGACTGGATACATCATATTTGGTGCAAAACAAACAGGCTGGGTATACACTGGCGCTGGCTGCTGATGACCCACCATAGATGGGCTCGGTTGTGCTTGTGGCCGAGGTGACGTTGGGGTAGTAGAAGGCTTTGGCTACAAAAACAGAAGTAAAAATCCAACTATTTCACACTGAAAAGTAACTATGAATGCAATCTTTAGAGCAATTTCCCCAATTTGTCACACACTAGCCAAACTCATGATCCTTCAGCCCCGGCCTCCTGTTTGCTAGGATTATAGGCATGCTCTACCACACCTCCCTGTGAGTGGAGCAGGCATCTCTGATCCAGGTGGCCTCACTACCTTACATTCCAAGCTGTTCTTCACAGCCAATACTCTAATGCTGTGCACAGCACATACTAACACTCACCAAAAAAAAAACAAAAAACAAAAAACAAAAAACAAAAAACAAAAAAAAAAACAATGTTTTAGTATCTCACAGCTGTGTTTAGTTAGATAGGAGCACAAGAGAAAGTCATGACTGATCACAAAGAAATCACAAATGGCCATAAACTCACCTGAGAAAAAGAACGTGGGTTGAACTCCTTTGCATTGGGATTCAACGTTGACTTCCTAACTTGCCTAAATAGGAAGGAGAAAAACAGCCAGTGAAACCTGCATGGAATCATTTTCTTCCACTCTGCACACTGGTCATGTTTCTCAGGATTGCTGACATAGTTACAACACAGGACCCTCTGCGCAGCATTGTTGTTCTCCCTCACCGACAAACATCTGCTGCTGCTCAGGCTGACAGATACCAGTGGTACAATAACAAATCAAAACCAATAAAACCATACCCTCAAAGGCAGACAAGGCAAGTAACTCCACAGAAAACACCCTTTTAAAAAAATGGAGCTGTAAATCAGAAGAAGCCCTTCCATAGGACAGGAGTTCAATTCACCCCATCTGTAACTCCACTTCCACGGCCTCTTCTGGCCTCTGAAAGAACTGCGTGCATGTGGCATTCAGATGAACACGCAGGCAACACACGCAAAATAAGTTTATTTTAAGAAAACCTCAATGCTTAATATATGAATTTGCAGTATCTCTAACTGTTGTTTTTAAAAAAATATAGGGCTTCCAATTAAGCCAAGGTTGGCCTCAAACTTGGGATCCACTGTCTGAGGTCCCCAACTGCCATGTTAACAAAGCCTGTGCCACCATGTGTAACACATGCAATAACTTTAACTGTATCAAAATATTTTAATCACGTGCCTTGGGAAAGCCATAGCTCTAATAATTCGTTTTAAAACTGTAAATCAAGACTAAACAGTCACTCAACAACCTGCCATCCTAAAGGTTCAGAGACAATTAGGTTTTTATTATTCAGAACACAAAAAGCCCACTAGTTTATTAAATTGTCTTAATATGCCAGATGCACAGAATTAAGATTTATAAAAATGTGCTTACTAACTAAAAATTATTTCTGACAGAAAATGTCTTGCAAGTATGGGTATCAGTACTGTAACCCTTTCTCACATGGGGCAGCAAACAGTCCTGTAGACAGCAGGGTCAGGCACAACTAGAATGCCAAAAAGTAGCTTTCTTTCTACCAATAGCTGGATGCAAATTAGAATGGGAAAAATGCTAGGAATTCAATGACTGGATTCAGCTAGGATTTACTAAAACGAACCCTAACTAACAGCTACTTTGAAAGCCCTGTTAGCATACAAGACAACCCCAAGGAGAAGGAGGAAATCCTTAAAGCAAGGTTTACTTGGACAGAGGATTACTAAGCCCCAGGCTACTCACTCAGCTGCATCTTTTTTCTCCTCTCGGTCATCCTTCTCTTGTTTGCAGGCTGGACTGGAAGTCTGCACCCCTTGGGATGTGACCTCAGGACCCCTCTTGTGCTCAGCATTACTAAGCACAGAAGGGGAGATGCTAGGGCTGTTGGTCTTGCTGCTGCCACTGGTGCAGTTGCTGCTGCTGTTGTCAATGAAAGCATCTTTAGCACTTGCTTCAATTTTGTCTTTGACCAATTCTCGTGACTTTTCACTCTCTCTATTTTTGCTTAGTAGTTGATCCATTGAATCAGATGTAGAACTTGGCTGTAACTAAATAAAAGAAATGATTTCCCATGATTATAAACAAAATAGTATCTGAAGATAATGCTTTAAATAAGGTTTTTTGTTCACATTCAGAATTCAGCCTTTTTCTTTTTCCAAGAATCAGATTTGTTGTATCTTGTCCAGTGTCAGTCACAATATTGCTGGTGTTGGAAGCCTGTTGCAAATATTTAACTTTTTCCCTTCTTCCTGAGACAAAATATCTGTATAGCCCAAGATGGCCTGAAAATCCCAGCAATTCTGCCTCTCCCTCCCAAGTTCTGATTGCAAGCATGAGCCACCAGACCTAACTAATAAGTGTGGAGAGTTGGGACTCACTATGTAGTCCAAGCTGGCCTAGAATTTATAAACTTGCCTCTGCTTCCTGAGTGCTGGGATTAAAAGTTTATGCTACTATGCTCAGCCCAGCTCAAAATTAACTCTTGAGTCTTGGGTACAGGTTACTAAAGTTGTGTTGTATATCATTCTATTATTGATGCCTTAAAAAGCCGTATTCTGGGGTTGGAGAGATGGCTCAGAGGTTAGAAGCACTGACTGTTCTTCAGGAGGTCCTGAGTTTGATTCCCAGCAACCACATGGTGGCTCACAACCATCTATAATGACATCTGGTGCCCTCTTCTGTATACTGTATACATAATAAATAAATATTTTTCAAAAATCTTAAAAAAAAACCACCCCTTTTGGGCAAGGGGGTGGCACCTGTCCTTTAACCCAAGAACTCAGAAGGCAGAGGCAGGTGAAGTTCTGTGAATTTGAGGTCAGCCTGGTCTACAGAGTGAGTTTCAGGACAGCCTTGGATATACAGAGAAACCAAACACACAAAACAAAAAAAGTCATCCCAACAGTGTGAGAAAGGGAAAAGAGAGAAAGTAGGAAGAGGAATATGCTCAGAGTGCATTACATTTGTAGAAATGTGCTCATAAAACCTAGTATAACACACACTGACCATATGACAATTTAAAAGCGGGTTGGGTAGGCCAGAGAGATGGCTCAGCAGATATTACTCCCTGCTATTTTTGGAGAAGAACTAGTTCAGTTTCTAACACCTACATGGTCACAATCTCCAAAATTCTAGTTCCAAAGGATTTGGTGCCCTCTTGTCCTTCATGAGCCTCAGGCACAAATTTTGAGCACTTACACACTCAGGAAAAATACTGGATACATAAAATAAAAATCAATTTTAAAAAAATTAAATAAAAATGCAAAGAAATGGAGCCGGAAAGACTGTTCAGTGGATACAACACCAGCTGTTCTTACAGAGGACCCGTGTTCAATTCCCAGCACCCACATGGCACGTTCATAACAATAAGCTGTAACTTTAGTTCCAGGGGATCCAATGCCTTCATCAAGGCTCCATGGAAAACAGGCACAAGCGGCGCACACACATATAGGCATGCAGAATACCATTCATAGATGAACAAATCTCCAGAAGAGGATTGATGGCACATGTCTTGAGAAGCAGTTGGATCTCTGAACTTTTGAAACCAGCCTAACTAGCAGTTCTAGGACAATCAGTGCTCTAGAGTGAGCTGTTGTCTGCAAACACACACACGAAAACCATGCTAGTGATAAAATTTTAAAAAGCCCTTTCTGTTTATATTTTCCTTTAATGGCAAAATTTCCTATAAATGAAATACTGATCCAAACTATTTGTTTAATCCACAAAATTGCACAATTTGATATAGGTGCAATCACAGTATCTTACAAATGGCAAATCCATGAGGAAAACAAAATACAATTGAAATTTTGGGGGTAAGTGGTATCAGCACTGAGACTGAACTCAGATAGTACACAGTAAATACTCTACCACTCAATTAAACCCCACCCAAACTCAAGCCCTCTTGTAATTCAAAGAAAAAAGAATGTCAATACCCAGTCACCATCAGTTTGGCAATGTAAAGTAATACCCTGTACCAAGCATGGACAATGGACACCAGTATGAACAGAGGCCATGGTAATATGCTATCATCTGCAACTGAAGTGAGTTCTACCATTCTCTACTTTGCTTGGGTGTTGTAATAAGTTTTTCCCGGCCCGTTTTGGGTCTGGGAGGTTTGTTTGTAACCTCGCGGCGGCGGCGCGCCCGTGGCTCTTGTCCCCCAAAGAAATGAAATCACACGCTTATATCTTTTATACTGTTTGGCCCATATCTTAAGCACATTATTAGCTAGCTCTTTTATCTTAATTTAACTTATTTTTATTGATTTGCCCACCACGTGGCTCCCAGCCCGTGGCTGGCCAGTATCTCTATATGTCTGTTTTTCTTGGGGGTCGGAGGGAGACTGACTTAACTCTATTCTTTTACCTGTCTGGCTGTCTCTGATTCTCTACCTACTTTTACGATGCCTTGCATGGGCCCAAACAGTTCTTTATTTACATCATACAGAAAACATTCTACCACACTTGGGAGCCTAGGCAATACACTGTGCACACACATTCAAGCAAAATCTTTGTCTACATAATACACACTACTAGTTTTAACATCCTATGATTTAAATCCTAGAAAAATTCTTCATATAAAATGATCAGCATAGCTAGGCATGGTGGGGTAAGCCTTTAATCCCAGCATCTGGAGGCAGAAGCAGGAGGATCTTTGTGAGTTCAAGGCCAGCCTGGTCTACAAAGTGAGTTCCAGAACAGCCAGAACAGAGAAACTTGTCTCAAAAAAAAAAAAAAAATTCCAAATAAATAAAATGACTAACACTCAGCTATACTATAGAATGAAGACTGCTCTCAAAGAAAAAAGAGCAGTTCATCACCAAATCCCCAAGTCACAAGGGTGGCTGATGATTTACTCACTAAACAATTCAGTACTCCTAGTTAGCCCAGCTTGTTATTCAGTAGCCACGTGACTCTGGGTAATGATTTAACATCAGTTTCATGCTGCACATAATGCACATAGCATCACAGTGACAGGAGGGCTAAGACAGAAGCACCTGGAAAAGTGTCTGAACAGAGGAAGCACTGGATGTATACCACTCCATCACCTTTACACTGAGAATAATTAGAAACCAAACACTGCATTCAATCTCCTGCTTTGCTTCCTAGAGCATGGAGAGTCTAGCACCAAACTTCCACATATGCAAGCAACTTTCAACAAGAGTCGGGGATTAATACAGCCCATTTTCCACAGCTGATGCAGAAAGAACTGACATACAGGCAAAGACGGTCTGAGCGTCAGTAGTACCCTGAACTGCAGACAAGACCTCCCAGGGAGTCTGAACTGAACAGCAAGTGTGGTCAGCTTCAGGACTATGACCTTCAGTGATCTTGAACACCAGACACCAAAGTCACAATCTAAGTGGCAACTGTTAAAAAGGAAAAAAAGAACTAGACCTTATGAAATAAAGCTGTATGTTTTAAGAAACTGAAAGTAAAAAGACAACCCACAAAATGGGAGAAAGAAAACAAACCCAGATCTTCTGAAGGACATAGGGAGGAGGACAAAGCTCTGTGTCCGACAGCAGCAGCAGACTCAGGTTTCTGGTACGTAAGAATAATAGCCACTAGGGAAGTGGGACAGACCCTCTGTCCAAAGAAAAGAGAACAAAGACTAGTGCAATTGATTAATAAAAACACAGTTTTAAAAAGACTCATTAAGTCCGGTGGTACTGGTACAAAATTTTAATCCCAGCACCTGGGAAACAGAGGCAGGTGGATCTCTGCAAATTTGAAGCCAGCCTGGTCTACAGAGTGAGTTTGAAGATAGAGTTACACTGAGAAAAATCCTATCTCAAATAAATAAATGAATTACTAAATAATAAATTTACTCATTTAACGTAGGGGGGAGGTAGAGAAAGTCAGAGGACAGCTTCTAGATAGAACTCAACTCTCTCCTCCCATCATGGAGATCCTGGGAACTCAGGTTGCCAAACTTGAAAGGTTCTTTAATCCCCTGAGCCAGCTCACCAGTAACAACCCTAAAGTTTTAAAGTTCAGTTAAGGATGTGAACAAACATCAATCTAAACAAGAAACAAAACAAACCACAAAAAGGAGCATAGTCAACATCATTAGCCATAAGGGCTCTGTATGTCAAAACTGCAGCAAGCCACCTCCACATCCCCTCCAGGACCCTAAAGGAAAGAGAAGGCCACCTCACAGAAATGACCAGGTGGTCCACACTTGTAATACTGACATTTGGAAGGCTGAGGCAGAAGACTGGGTATCTGAAGCAGTTGGAGTTACAAAGCAAGTTCCTGTCTCAAAACCAAACCCAAAATAAAAATAAAAAGGATATGCTGGTTGATACTGATGGAAGTATACAATGTGACCATGCAACTGCTAAAATAAAATTACTGGTAGTTCCTAGAAAAGCTGAACTCACTACCATGTGACTCAGAATTCTCAGTCCTAGAGAAATGACAATACATGTTCATAAGAAACCAAGTGTTCATAGTAGCATTATTCATCCTTGTAAGAAATCAAGAAAAACCCAAAGCTGGGTGCTGGAGAGATGGCTCAGAACACTGACTGTTCTTCCAGAGGTCCTGAGTTGAATTCTCAGCATCCACATGGTGGCTCACAACCATCTATGATGACATGCGGTGCCCTCTTCTATATACTGCATACATAATAAATAAATCTTTAAAAAAAATATAGCCAATTCGTGTTCTTTAAAACAAAACAAAGCAGTTCTGTACACCCTAATTTGTATGTGTCAAACAATCAAATCTTTATATAAACTAACGAAAACGGCTGCTCTCAAAAGATTTAATACAAATAGTCAATAAATACATGAAAAAATGTTCAAGATCACTAGCCATAAAAGAAATTTGAATTAAAACATCATTAAGGAAATTGGAAAGATAGATGAGTGAGTGGTTAAGAGTGTGAAGTTCTCTTGGGGAGGACCCAAGTTTAGTTCCATGTAGCACACAACACCTTCAATACCAAGGGACCCAAACCCTTTGACCTCCCCAGGTGATCACATTCAAGTACAGTTACACAAAGGAAAAAAATTGGGGGCTGGAGAGATGGCTCAGCGGTTAAGAGCGCCGTCTGCTCTTCCAGAGGACCCGATTCGATTCCCAGCACCCACATGGCAGCTAACAACTGTCTGTAGTTCCAGGCAAACAAATAAAATAAATAAATAAAAGTTTAAAAAAAAAAAAAAAAAAGAAAAGAAAAAAAATTGTTTGTTTGTCTTAGGGTCTTAATATGTAGCTTTGGTTGTCCTGAATCTCACTTTTAAACCAGGATGGCCTCAAATTCAGAGAGATCTGCCCCAGAGTGCTGAGATTAAAGGCATGTGTCACTAGGTCCAGCTAAAAACAAAACAAAACCACAAAAATTTAAACATACACACCTCTTACCCCCCCACACACACACCCAGTCAGAACAGGGGAAAAACAAACAGCAAATGCTGGTGAAGCTGTGGAAAAAGGAGACCCCTTACACAATGATGGTGGGAATATAAATCTCTAAAGACTGAAAAATAAAGGGGCTGGAGGAATGGCTCAGGGGTTAAGAGCATTAGAGTATGGCTCCCAACACCCACACTAGGTAGCTCTCAACCAGCTCTACAAGATTATCACACCCCCACCCTTTAGGGGCACCTGCATTCATGTGGCATACTCTTTTTTTTTTTTTTTTTTAAAGATTTATTTATTTATTATGCATACAGTTTTACAGAAGAGGGCACCAGATGTCATCATAGATGGTTGTGAGCCACCATGTGGTTGCTGGGAATTGAACTCAGGTCCTCTGGAAGAACAGTCAGTGCTCTTAACCTCTGAGCCATCTATCTCTCCAGCCCCAATGTGGCATACTCTTAACATGGACAGACACATACATAGTTAAAAATAATACAAACCAATCACATAAAACTTTCAAGGGACAAAAGTTACTATTTTAAAATGTAATTTGGTTTCTATAAATTTTTTGTGGGAGAATGAAAAAGTCACTGAGGCTCTGGATACACCAGGAAAGCTCAATAAGAAGGAATTACAGAAAAGAATATTATAGGAAGACTCTCACCATAGGGGCTGGGTGGGTGTGGAACACAATGCTTACAGCTCTGGGTTCAATCCTCAGCACCAACAACATGAACTTGTGAATGAATCTTACAAAATTAATATACCTGCTCACAAAATGGATTCTAAAACTAGCTCAGGATACTAGGTGCACCACAAGTACTGACATGCCCTTAACTACTGAGCCAGCCAATCAGACAAACACCGAAGTACTGAGCTCTAGTGTTGGGTTGCCAAGTAAGGTATCTTTTCATTTGTTACCTGTAGTTAAGAGCATTGGCTGCTTTTCCAGAGGATCTGAATTCAGTTCCCAGAACCTTTATAGAGACTCATGACCACCTGCAACTTCAGTTCCAGGCAATCTGTTGCCTCTTCTGGTCTCCAAAGACACCAGACATGCTCATGGCCCACATACATAATGCAAACACTCAAATGCATAAAAAAAACTTTAAAAAAAAAAGTTTGACTTCCTGCACATGTGTCTTAAGGCTGTCTCAAGACCCTGGATGGGGCATGGCCAGCACCCATTGAACGCTGCCTGCTCTTCCAATTTGTTCCTGTGTTCTTGGGGAAAGGACTGGCACTGGCACTGTGTGAGACAATTCAACTCTCCAAAAATTGCCTTAAAGTTCAATTTTATATCAGTAGATGTTTATATAAACCCCTTAATAAACATTAATCCTTTATATAGTCAATTGCCAGTAAATAATTCCTACAATGTCATATGTGTGTGTGTGTTTAAAATGTATTTTTGTGAACTGGTCATGCAAAAATTACTATTTTCTTTTTTAAATATAACCAATCAGTTGATAGGGAACTTACCCTAAAATCATTCTTAAACTTCTTTAAATCATCAATTTGTTTCCTATGTTCAGAAACAACAGGTGACATACCTGTAAAAACAAAACCTGTTAGACTCCAATTTACTTCTGAACTTAAACTTAAAACTGTTAGTATGGAGTATTAGAAATGAAAACAGAAGCCAGGTGTGGTGGCACACACCTTTAATCCCAAGTAGAGAAAGGGAAATAAGAAATGAGAGCAGAAAAATCACCCAAAGACTAACAATTTCAAATATCTGTTCTGCTTGGAATTTATTAGCACATGCATTAAACAGAAACAAAATTTAGAAGGCGGGCACTTAGCATTTCAGCATATAATTAGATAAACACTGTTCTATTTCTGTAAGTATGCCTAAAACTTTAACAAATTCTAACCTTTGTTTTCAGCTTTTGAAAAGCTAGGTGATGTGTCACTTGCTTTAATATTCTCCTTATTCCCTGCAGGAGAGTTCTGCCTCTGGTCTTGAAGCCTGGAATCTTTAGCTGGAAAACAATTTAAAAAAGAAAACATCATCAGACAGAAGTTAGGAAAGTAACCTGAAAAAACACCAAACACTAATTTTCTGGTTTGGGAAACAAAAAAGCAAGTTTCTTTAAACAGAGGTTCTTCCCTGTTAGTCACCATACCAAAACCCAGTAAGTATGTTCATACAGTAGGCATGTCACACCAGAGCCAGTCAGAACCTCTGACACCAGATATTAAATAATATACATGGAATACTAGTGTCATAGACAGCTATCTTGCTTCCATGAAAACACCACTATATATTCAGAATTCAGCTCTTCGTCATGCTATGTTACAATAGGAGACCTTCATTTCGTACCCTCAGTAGACGGGGTCAGAGCTCTGTTGGAAGCAGGGCTGGCAGGTGTAGGAGATGCAGCTGAAACATGCATGGAAACTGCTTCAGCAGGGATGATGCCAGCTTGGGGAGAAGCAAGCACAGGCCCACTGGGAGTGCTTCCGATACTGCTCTGCCTGGGAGACCTGGGTCTATGAGTTTTTGGAGATAACCTTGGAACTAGAAAGAAAAAGATACTCATTAAATTCTCAGAAATATCTTATGACACAACTTACCAATATCTAAGTACAGCTGTGATTTCCCTCCTAATTAAATGTGTTAACTTTGAAGTATTCTGAGTAAAGCTCAACAATGGCAAGGCAAATTACACTTCAGACAAAAGACATCCACAGTCATCAATAGTACTAAGTTACTTTTTAAGGAGAGAGATCCCTATTACACCTGTTTCCTTTCATCAAGACAGTTAAAACAAAACAAAAAACAAACAAAAAAAACCTCCTTTGGTACTTGCTGCCTAGCCTGTGTGCTTTTTCTTGCAACATCAAGATCCAGTGCCAGTGCTGAAGAAAATTAAGACACAATTAGCCTGAAAGGGGTATCTAACATAGAACAAACAAATGACTTCAAAATAACTGCTTAATGCTTCATAGTCCATTAAAAACCTATTTTCAGAGTTCAGACTCAAAGGCTTAATGAAAATGGTTCAATTTGTGTCATTTTAGTGAGTTTTCTTTGTGAAGTCATAAGCAGTACAGAAGGGAACTGCCCATTACTCTCACTTGTCCAATCAGTGTAGACAACAAGCCTGTAACGGGATTCTCGGAGTATCCCTAGCAACTGTCTCTCTTCTCTTATTTCTAATTAGGTTGCTACTCTCAAACTCAATTTCAGACCATCCAACTAATGTCAAAGGAGTAGAACACTTTCAAGAATCCTCTCTCACCATCTATTTTCTTTTTAATTTTCATTTAAGAAGGTCAAGGGGAATTGCGGGGCAATTACCGAGATTGCACACTATACAGGGGAGTATCAAAACACAAACAAAACCAGACATTTAACAGTACTGGGCTTTTGAAAACTTAAAGACTTCTTTCTGGCAAAGGTCTATTGGCTAAGGATACAGAGCAGAGCAGGCCCAGGCTCTAGCTCTGCAGTCCTGGGAGCAAACACTACAGACCAACCTACACAAGAGCCAAAGCAGTCTGCTCAAAGTAGGACCCTAACTAATCCTTACAACTGCTGACAGTGAGCTGTCTTTTCAGAGTAATTGTATAAAAGATGAACTTCCTATTGTGCGACTAGTCTTGAAGATCATCAGGTGAGTTATCTGTTTAGTTGATACAGATGGCATGGAAACACATTGTGGGAAGAAGCCTCAACATGTTTACAAATTGAATACAGGTACAAAATTCCCAGAAGGATATGGGGCAGTTCTTTCAACTACTGTCATGAGTATCTAGGATATTTTAAAACTGGCAACTCCTACTTATGCCACCATATTTAATGCACTCTGTACTTCCTCTCAGATTATCAGCTCAGCCCTACTGCCCATGTACTATAATGACAAAAAATCAGCACTGTCACAGTGCCATACCTACCCCCACTAACCACTGAGGACCATGTTCCTCCTGCTGGACTAGTCCTTGCCACTGGAGGAGCAGCTGCTTCACTTGGGGGGTTGTGAGATACAAATTCTAAGCCACTAGACATGGAGCCTCTCCCAGTAGAGACTCTGTGATTCCGAGGGTGCCGCTGTGCCTTTGGAGACATCCTTGGAGGGCCTGAGGAAGACACGATGGATGACATGTAAACAAAAAAACATCCTTACCTAGATTTTTTTTTTTTTTTTTTGCTAAATACAGACATATACTCTTACTTTCCTAACAGACTTTTTCATTGGTTAAATAAATGAAAATATGAAATAAAATAAACCACAATGTGCTGATTTTTCACCATACAATAAATTATTTTGTGGAATATCAATTACCAATTTCCCACTTTTAAGGTTTATTTGTAGTTTTAACTATATTATGTATGTGTCTGTATGAGGGTATGAGTTCAGGTGTTCAGCCACCTGACAAGGGTGCTGGGTACTGAACTCAGGTCTGCTGGAAAAGCAGAGCTCTGTAACAGCTGGAAAAACAGAGTTCTCTAACAGCTGACCCATCTTTCCAGCCTCGCTTCCCTTTATTTTTAAAGCAAGGAAGAGATAAAGTTGATTGATGGTGATAAACAACATGACCCTAACCCTAACTAATTTTTTTTTTTAAACTTTATTTTATTAATTTATTTATTTGCCTTGGTGTTTGCCTGGAACTGGAACTACAGACAGTTGTTAGCTGCCATGTGGGTGCTGGGAATCGAACCCGGGTCCTCTGGAAGAGCAGCCGGTGCTCTTAACCGCTGAGCCATCTCTCCAGCCCCCATCTGTATAACTACATTTTACAATAAAGTCTTAATAGGAATTAGATATTCTTACTTTATCTTTCTACCCAATTTTACTACTTCCAAAATGAGACAAAAAAAAAAAAAAAAAAAAAATTGGTTTTCTTTTTTTTTTTCAGTGCTAGAGACCCCATGCTTGTTAGGCCAGAATTCTATCTCTGAGCTCTATCCTTTAGGTTGTGTGTGTGTGATGGGGGGATTCTCTTATCCCTCTTTTTGTCACAATCATCAATTTTACAGATCATGGCTTAAGGCAGTCCTCACCTATATAAGTGGCTGCCATTTAAGATCAGAAGGACACCTGGCAGAAATGTGCGCTGTGTGAACTGTTAATGCTTTATCATGAATTCTGCCAGCCATTAGTGATGGCTGTGTCTATAGCCGTCAGTTGTGTAGCAGTACTAAGCAGCCATCAAGTAAAAACAAGCCAAGAACTACCCTTCTCAGAGCCGTTAAGTGCAGCTCCTAACATAACACATGCTCTCTCTTTGTGTCCTCAGGGAGAACATAGTCGGATACAATCTCTGAGAAAATAATTATTATTTTATGTATGTGATATGGGGAAGGGGCTTGTATACCCATATGTGAGAAGTCAGCTTTGTGAAGTCAGTTCTCTCTCCATTTTTACATGGGTCCCAGAGACCAAAATCAGAACATCAGGCTTGCATCCTAAGGACTTTTAGCCACAGCCACCTTGCCAGCCTATTGTTAGGGCTTTCACCTGGAGGTACCAGCTCTCCAGAAAATGCAGAGCATTCTTTGTAGGCAGTATAGGAACAGGCCTCCCACCTGACTATAAAATGCGATGCTCACAGTTCACTTGTGTTTGAAGCTCTAATCTAAAGCATTCTCATGGATAAACATCTTTACTTCAGTGGTCTGCAACAAAGCTCCATATTGCTTCTAGGGATCACTACTCCTGAGGCATGTATTAAAAGTCAGTGAAATTTGCCTTTGCAGCATTACAATCTTCAGCCATGAAGATCCCTTCTGCCTGGGTGAACATTTAAAAGTAGCCAATATACTCCCAAGCAGCTTCTTTAAGAAACTTTATCAGTCTTGATCAGCTTATATTTATCCTGACTTTACCATGACAATCTGATTAGAATATTAGCAGAAATATTCTGAACAAAGGACACTGTCATTTAGAACAAAGGTTTTTTTTAACTTACAAATTGCACTAAATCAGAATACTACTTTTAGGGGCAGGGTGTGGGGGTGGCAGGGACAGGGTCTCACAATATAGTCCTGGCTGTCTTAGAACTCATTAAAAGCCAAACTGATCTCAACTTTTGGTAATCCTCTTGCCTATGTTCTAGGCACTGGGATTACAAGCATGTGCCACCATCCAAAGTATATAACATGAAACAATGGCGAATTCAGCATCAAATACAAACAATTTTGACAAGAGCAAAGAAGAAAAAAAAAAAAAAGCAACAAATTATACCTGTTTTTAATTGGAAAAATTTAGATACAGGCCTACCCCCCAGATTAAAGTATCCTTTCACTATATTGATAATGCAAAACAAATTTAATATAATCATTCAATTAAATTTACAGTTCCTCAGATACTCTAGAAACTGTTACCTGAGGACAGACAGAGCCACTATAAGGGATATCATGGATCACAAAGGACCCCAAAATAGCACCCCTGCCTTTGGCCAGCAGGAAGGTTCACTGGCAGAGCTCTATACAGCCATGCCCAGGAGCAGCAAGTGGATCACAATCTCAGTTCATCACTGTTACTATGCCTGGGCTGTGACCTTCCAGTAACAGACAGGTCAGACCCCATTTTTATATCCAAGACAGTGCAGAGCTTTACACACAGCACTTATCAAGTTTCATGCTAGTGAACAAAAGGTTAATAGAAATAGTTTTAAAAACTAAAGTTAAAACACAGAAATTATAGGTTATTAAATAATGAAGAGGAAACTATTTTGTAATCATAAACTCACAAAGGAGTTAAACAAAGACAAACAGAAAACATGAACAAATCGTGGTATTGTACCTTCTGAAGACATGCGTTTAGGCACAGTAGAGACAGGAGCTGGAGAACCATGAGCAGAGGGGTGAGACGGGGGTCTGGATGGCCTCGAGGGGGGCCTGGAGGGCGGCCGTGTAGGGGTGGCTGCCCGAGGTGGAAGAGAGTTGGGACCTGACTGGTAGCGAGAAGGTGGGCGAGAGGAAGGAGATGGGCAAGGCGATGGCCAGGGAACACCTGACAGAACAAATGATATGAAGGAAAGTATAAAAACTAAAGAAAAAAATGAGGGAAAAAGTAAACAGAAAAAAAAGTAAAATGACAAAAATGATTTCTTGTACATTTTAACCCTTTGAGGACAGTCATTTGATTTGCGATAAGTTTTTAGCATAACTTAACTGACACAAATTCACATTTCACTTTAACCTCCTTAATATTAAGTCTGTTTAAATGAATCCACGTTCCCAAAGGGTTAATTAGGATCTACACACACTACTGAAGAAGACAGTTGAGATTCTGCTTAGCAACCCACTTCATCAGCTGCTGTCAGCCACCATTTGTGAAGAGAATGTCACACACACAGATAATTCCCTGAATAAACACAGTATCTTTTGTTCAGGAAGATTATCTCCTTTACTGGTTTTAGCTCTGAATAGCTACTGAATCCAATGTAAAAAGCTATTTCCTTATGTTCCCCTGAGATTTTCATCAAGTCTACATTTGAATATAAGTGTCAGTTTCAAAGCTCATTAGTTAATAAATTCCCATTTAGGTAGAAATAAAAACTTAGATCTGACTGTTTTCTAGAATGCTGGAGTAATAGCACTCAGTTGTTGAAATCTCATTTCATCAAACTAGAAAAGGCCCCCCTCACCTATTTACAGCCTGCTAAACAATGCTAAGAACTGAAAACTGCAAGGCACTGGGACTCCACACACCCGAGTATCACACATTTCTCATCCCCATTCATGTTTTTAACTTGAAAATTCTGTTTATAAACAACTGCAAATCTTTACTCTCAGTGAGCAAAGAAATTTCCACCACCATTACTAGATATAGGAAATACTCAAGAGTGTGCACCTAGAGAGGATCTCTGGAGAAAAAGGCTCCGCAAAAACAATTGAAACTACAAAGCTCGTGTTCCCTGTTTCTATGCATCTGAAGCTCCTCTCCTCTTGTCTTTCTTCAAGATGAGCTCTCACATGAAGCAGACTAGTCTCAAACTCCCTAGATGGCCTTTGACTGCTCATCCTCTGCCTCACATGTGAGCCTCCCACCTCACCCAGCTTTCATCATTCTAACCTTCAACACCTGAAATTTGGCTGGGCATTCTTTTCCCTGAGTAACAACACACTACTGTTGTCAACTACCATATTTCCATATAATTCATTTCTGCTCTTCAATCAACCAACAGCTATAATCTGTATTCGCCTGACTGAAGACACTAAAAGTGCCTTCCTACTAAAGATCCAAGCTGCTACTATCTAACATCTACCCTCAAAACCCAAAGGTTCTGTACATGATTTTATTAAAAGAATTCTTGCTCATGTCTGATATTATAAATTACCCTAGCTCTTCCTTGAAGTAAACAGAATGAAAATCCATTACAGTTAATAAAAATGAATTTACAGCTACTGAGGTGACTTCCACATGAACTATGCCTACAGTTTTCCATGGTTTTTAAAAACTGAGAACCTCAAGAGTGTCCAATTTGTATGTGGAGTGTTTTTAGTCCAAATAAGTAATAGAGATATGAAACAGCTCAGAACTGTGTTGTCCCTCTAAATGAGCCAAGGACACACAATTTGTTATACTATCTGATAGTCACAAAACAAAACTAAGTTATATATAATAAAAAAATTACTCCACAAAATTAAAAAATGGCATGCACATTCCTATTATGTAGACTCTTAAATATTTAGTTATCTCTATATTTGATCAATAACATTAACAAATCTGGTCAAAATACTTGCCTCCATTAACTACTCTTTGGTCTGAACCAGAGGTGGAGTTGAAGTCTGAAGTGTGAGAAGCAGCTCTTGATGGCATGGAACCTGGTCCAGGCTGGCCCATCCGTGGTGAGCTCTGTCTCCCACTTCCCCAGGATATGACTTCTCTGTTTCTTTGTCCAGGAGGAATATATTTATTTTCCCTGGAAATAAGAGACTCTCTAAATTATTTGTACTAAAAAGTACAGGTCTAACAAAATACACTTAAAGGTACCGTAGGTGGAAGAATATTTCTCACGTGAGGCTCAGTCAACCCCACACTGCCTCATGGCCCCGTTGTCTCCTCCCGCTAGCAGTTTAACAAGCTGTGCTTACTTGCATCCTCCCTGATTCTCCCAAAATGATTAGAAAAATCACAAAACTCAGCTGTAAAACCTTGAAGACAGGATGCAGCTTGTGCTTTGCCTACAATGTAGCAGATGTTTGACACCATGTTTATGAATAAGTGAAAGACCCAGGAGCCCCACAAATGCACTCAACCACTGAGTCATCATTTCCCCCTCAAGTTCACTTCACACTGTTCTTATTTCATGTGCTCTCAGAACAAGAAAAGGTAAATTTCCAAGTAAGGCTCAAGTCTCCCTAGTTTCCTGCCTTCCCATAGTTGAACCTATCTAACACCTAGCCACCTTCTCCCTGCTGCAAACTGACACAGAGTTTTTCTCACTTCAAATATGGCACACAAATGCTTCTGCCACTATGGCATCCTCAATAATGATCCTGGGTTCTTAGCCTTCATCTGAAGAGGCCAGACTCTCTTACAGTGTCATGTTTCCCACACTGCCAGTGGCAAACAGGCCCCATTATCAGTGAGGCTCTTGAACCACACAGGCAACAGGCTATTCTTGTTTGTTCCCATTCCAGATGCCCCTGGTACACTGAACAGACCTTCACCCTGCAAACCACAGTACAGTGCCACCAGGTCACCGGTCCCCTTTGACTCTTCGTTTAAGGAGTTTCTTGGGGTCTGGCCTGGGTTCTCATATATTCAACACTTAACTCCAGAGAGCTGAGAATCCCAAAAGTTACTATCAAGATGACTATGATCGTTTCCTGAACAGAATCTTACAGCAAACCCATCAGCATTTTCTACCTAAGCTTTATGAAAGAGGAAATAGTTGGACTACATCCTCTCACACAGTCCCTGAATGTGCTCACAACCCTGCTCTGTGTTTGGTTCCCTTTAAGTACCTAGTGTTTGTGCCATGCCCCTCTCGATCACTGCAGTTTCTCTGGACCGCTGTGTATTTTTCTTCCTCGCTCCTGTCGTCATTCTCAAGGGCCACACGAGCTTTGTACTGAGCACTGGATTCAATTTCCTCTGCTAACTGGTTTGCCCTTGCCTCCCGTTTTAGAAATTCTTCTGAGTTATCCCTTTCTAAGGGAACCCTAAACACAAAGAAGAGAAGACATAAGTGATTGTTTCAATGTCACACTTCTGTTATGGGTCATACACAACTATTAAGAATGTTTACAGCATGGGGTCAGCAGAGACATTATCAAAGTAAGGGGAGCTTGTTATTATAAATAAAATATGTATTTTTTTGCTACATAAAAAATTTACTATTTTAAGAAATGTTTCACACAAACTCCTATCCCTGTAAATTTAGCTTTTTTACAATTTAAAAACAATGGTAAAATGCATTTTGACCGGAAAACAAGGTATGGAGTGGGGATCGAATACATTTATTCCCTCCATTAATGTGAGTTTGTCAACCTAAATAGTTAACAAGAACAATGTCACATTTTTAAAAAATTTAGTTAGTTTTGTTTTATTTTATTTTTTATTTTTTATTTTTTTTTTGAGAGAGAGTCTCTCTGTGTAGCCTTGGCTGTCCTGGAACTCACTCTGTAGACAAGGCTGGCCTCAAACTCAGGGAGATCCACCTGCCTCTGCCTCCTGAGAGCTGGGATTAAAGGTATATGCCACCAGCACCCAGCTTTCTCGTATTTGTTTCTATGTGTAATTTAAAATAAAACAAATATTTATTCAACAATATAATTTAAGCTGATGAAGACAAATCAGCTAAATAAAAGAATTTAGTGAACTTACGTATACGAAGATAAACTGCTATCATATGTTGACACTACACCGTAATTCTCTTCATTATATCGAAACATATCATTGGGATCCCATCCATTAGACTAGAAGAAAAATGAAGGTCATTTTTCAAAATGCAACTTTTTAATTCAGGTGGAACCAGTTTTTACAATAACATCAAACAAACTGCACTGGCTGAACCTAACCCCACCCCTTCCTTCCAAAAATGCCAAACTTGCCTTTAGAAAAGGTTCAAAGAAAGCTAGACATAGCTTGTATCTGCCATACTAGCACTTACAAAGCTGACCAGGAGGATGTCTTGAGTTTAAGACCAACGTGGGTTACAGTTAAAAAAAAAAAAAAAGAAAGAAAAAGTTTATTTCAAAAATACAAAACACAAAACAAACCCTTTGGAAAACTTCTTACATGTATGATCCCCTTAAGTCAGTGAGTGATTACATGAGTTATCTGAGAGAACGAGAAAAATTTAGAATATCTAACCATGTCATAAACCCAGGGTCACTGGGTCAGAGTTCTCTCCTTCAGTCATGCTAACCGAATGAATTCTCCACAACTTCCATTGCTAAAACAGGTCTTAGAAGGGTAAGAGGGGCATTGTGATAGCCAAAAACATTTGGGAAAGAAAAAGCAGTCGAATTTTTCCCTACTGGATTTCCTTGCCAGAACAGTAGCCCTTCCACTGTCCCTTCCCTTAAGCTGGTAAGGAAGAAAAATGGAAAGGCAATGGAATGCTATCACACAAGCCAAGTTTTAGAACTGTTTGCCATCAACAGTTGCAGGACAATCTCAGCAACAGTTATGGGTCTCACTGCCCTACACTTCCAGCCTCAGCACTACCCTTCATCACTTTCAAAACATGGACTGCATTCTTCAACCTAGAAAAACTGGGCAAATACAGCAGAATCTTTAGTGGCACATACCAACATATGGTTTGCCACATATCTGCCTCATATCCAATTCTCTTTTAAAAGTCTGACAAGTTAATACTGGAGAGATGGCTCAGTACTTTTCCAGAGGACACAGTGGAGGAAAAGAGCTAACTCCCACAAGTTGTCTTCAGAACTCCATAGGCACGACATGGTACACATGTACTCATTCACTAAGTACATTTTTTTTAATTGGAAGAGTAATAAACAAGAGTAATAAACAACTACTATTAGGAATTTTTAAGCCCATGGTCTTAAGGTCTTAGTACTGAGCCAGGTATAGTGATGCGGGCCTTTAGCCCTAGCACTCAGAAGGTAGAGGCAGACAGATCTGATTCCAAGAAAAGCCAGTCTACAGAGCAAGTTCCAGGATAGCCAAAGCTACACAGAGAAACTTTGTCTTAAAAAAAGAAAAAAAAAAAAAAAATGAATGAGTGAATGAATAAAATAAAACCAACAAAACTTAGGTCCTACTACTCTTGCAGAGGAATAAGGCTGGATTTGAAGCACTACATGGCAGCCCTATAATTACAGCTCCAGGGCATCTGACACCCACCCTCACTCTCTCTCTCTCTCTCTCTCTCTCTCTCTCTCTCTCTCTCACACACACACACACACACACACACACAATGTATTTTTAGAACTTAGATACAGCACTGCTATTCTGCAATTTGCTTTTTATGTTAATAGATATATTAGGTGTCTTTCCTATTTGAATGCTGGTTTTTGGTAGAAATGTATTTCTATTAAGAAATTCATGCTTTCCTATAGTAGGTACTTACTAACAGAAATAATGCTGCAAAAATACCCTGACACATAATTATTTGCCTCCTAAGTGCTGTGACTAAAGGTGGACATCACCACAATCAGCTAAAGTAAATTCTTAGTAGTAGGATTAATAGAATAAACCACACTTAAATTTTGATGAATTCTTCTCCCCAAAAAAAGCCCTCAACAAATTTATCCTCCTAACAAATAAGAGTAGAACATGTACCTGTTTCCTATCCCAAAGGTACAGTGAGAACCATTAGAATAAGTTTAGGTAAATCCTTAATGTTTGAAGATTAACAATGATAGCTTTCTGGGGCAGTTCTGTTCTATCAGCCACTAGAGCTCCTAGTAAATTCAGGATCTCTGTTCACAATAAAAGGTTCTTTGCTTATTTAACCTTATTTATAGTGTAGCTTAACATTAAATCTCTATGCTCTACGGGACTGAAAAGATGGTTTTGTGGTTGTAAGCACTAGCTGTTCTTCCAAAGGACCCAGGTTCAATTCCTAGCACCCATATGGAAACTCACAACAATCTATAACTCCAGTTCTAGGGGATCTGACATCCTCTTCTGGCCTCTAAGACACAGGTGCACAGACATACATGCAATACACCCAAAAACCTAAAATAAAAATAAAATTGAAAAAGCTCTATGCTCTATCACAAAGTCTACTAAGATTTGACTTGTTGATGACATGTCAGGAGAAAATAAAAAACAATGCATAATAAATTCATTTCAGAAACAAGTTTCTGTAGAGAATGATACTAATTTAAGTTCAAGAAATCTAAGCAATGTTTTAATTTCAATGTAACAATTATATTTTGTGGCTGCTATATTTTCACTCTCAAGACATGATCTTACTGGGTAGCCCTGGCTAGCCTCAAACTTGCTATGTAGACCTGTCTTTGTCTCTGCCACCTGGGATTAAAGTCAGGTAACACCATACAAAGCTGATTTGGGATTTTTCTGAGTAAGGGTTCAGTTCAGGCTAGGCTCAAAATTTCTCTGTAGTGGAGGCTACCTCTACTCTTCTACCCCTACCTTCTTAGTACTGACATCACAGATGCCACTTTCAACCTAAAATTTTATCTTAATGAAAATTTTCTCTTCCTCAGACAAAAAAGGCCAACTTGACTTCATCTCTAGGAAAGCCAACACATAGTTAAAACTACCTGCCTTAGGCTGCTTATTTTACAGGCATTCAAAACAAACAGTCTGTCATCTCTTAACTTCTAGTTTCCAGTAGTAAACTGCTTTGTTTTTATCTCAAAGAAGCAATTTTACGAGAGCTAAGCCCTCAAATCAGGGAGAACACCCTTTTATTTACTTATTCATCTTATTCTTTGCTCTACATGTGCTCCCTAAGACATATTAAGTTGTTAATATGCTGAGAGCTAAGATATGCCAAGCATGCTGGACAGTCAAGTGGCACTCACCACATCGTTCTCCAGAGCCTCCAACTCTTCGCTGGTCGTGAGCTCCCCAGCATCCCAGGGCTCCAGGTCGCGTTCCTTGTGTTCACCATTTACTTTGGCGCTGACAGCAGAGTCAGTAAAAGCATCTGTGAAGAGGACAATGGGAAGACAACACTAAAACACAGACTAGTAATCATGAGAAAGTGACTTTCTGGTATCTAAGTAACAATAATCCAGTTAACTCCAGCCCAAGTTAACTAGTGAAGGCATTTCCTCTCATCACTCCATGTTGTGAAGCAATGTGTATGTGCACTCAAGCTAACAGTGGATTCAAGTTTTCATTTACTGAATAGATTCACAATTAAGACACATCTTTGAAGTATTTATAGCCAAATACTATTAGGTGCTTTTTGTTTCTGTGGTATTTTGCTTTGTTTTAGACAGTGTCTTACTGTGTAGCCCAGGCTGTCCTTGAACTGATAGCACGCCTCAGGCCTGTACCTCCAGAGTGCAGGATTGGCAAGCCAAGTGCCACCATGGGTGACCAGGCACAAGAGTTTTAACTTTGTAAGTTTATGCCTCTGTGCAGGGTCAGTATCCAAACTTATCTTCTGACAATATATGTGGTAAGTTAAACCATAGTGAGTGACCTTTCCCTTTCCAAGACAACCCTCAACACCACCATCTTAAGCAGCTCAGATTCTGTAGGACTACCTGTCTCCAACAGGCTCACTACTCCTTCTAGTACTCCTGAGCCTGGCTTTTTAACACTTACATGCTCATCTAATCTTATTGCTAAGAAAAACAAATGCTCTACAGGAGGGAGTTAAAAGAGCTAAACAGCATTAGGAATGCACTGCAGATACAGGTGCACATTTAAATGCTCACATTCACACATATTTCTAACACTGTAATGTTTCTGGCCTGCTCTGCCAGAGACCAAAAGCTCCCAAACTCTTTTGCCCTAACCCTTATGACAAAGTTGCTATAAAGAACAGAAGAAAAAAACAGAGTTAAGGTCTAGAGTTATGCACAAAGAAAGAGGGTTCCAGGAGCTTGATCTGGTACTGCTCTGACATAGTATCCAGAGGGAAGACACTGCCAAAGTAAGACCCCTGAGTGAGACATTTGAGGCAGACAACTGCAAGACTAACTAGCCCTAACCTCCTCTCTTTTCAATGAGGGATATGTAAACATGGGTGTGTAGCATGCACACTAGGCAAAAAGCTGCTATCAATTCAAGGGACCAAGAACGCACATAGGGAACCCCTCAAAACTGCAAAAGAAGACTGGAGCTGTACTCTGGATAAAGCTTTTAGCAGAGAACAAGATACCACTCATCTTCAATACCCCATCTTCATCTAGAAGCCATAAATAGGCCTAAACAGGTAGCCTCATGACTTCCTACTAGCATGTCTCAATCATAATCATCATCTGAAAGCTCTGTCAGCTGTTGGCAAATGTCAGTTTATGAAGTTGGAGGGGATTCGCTCTTGCAGAGGAGTTGGGTTCAGTTATCCATCCCCACTACCACCTGTACTCCACTTCCAGAAGATCTGATGCCCTCTTATGGACTCTGTGGGCACTTGCATTCAGGTGAACACACTCATTAATTTTCTCAGCTGGGCGTGGTCGCACATACCTTTAGTCACAGCACTAGGAGGCAGAGGTAGAGGCAGAGGCAAGTGGAGTTCTCTGAATTCGAGGGCAATCTGGTCTACAGAGTGAGTTCCAGAACAGCCTAGAGAAAGCCAGTCTCAAAAAACCAAAACAAAAAAACAAACAAGAGAAATACAAAAACAAAAAATTAATTTACTCATGTATACTTTCAGGAAGAAGAGAGATTAAAACAAAAACAGCAAATTATGATTTGTTAGAATCCTGAGATTCCTTTAAAAACAGAAAAATAGACATAAGGTACTTAGAGTCAATCACATTCATCTTTATGCAAAGCTGCAACATTGATCATAAATAAAAACCTACTAATGTGCCAACCACTAATCTTTCAAAAGCACACATGTAAGTGAACAAAACATTTACTTAGATACAAACTCAGCCTACAAAGCTAACACTCGGATTCAAAAAGTTAAATCTGACAGCTAGGAGGCTGAAGGAGGAGACTCACTGCTGTACAGTATGAACCTGTGTGTGTGTGTGTGTGTGTGTGTGTGTGTGTGTGTGTGTGTGTGTGTGTGAACAGGGGACAGGGAGACACCAAAAGAAAGAGATACAGGGAGAGGGAGAGACAGAGAGGAAGGAGGAGAGAGGAAGATGTGATAAAAGTTAGCAGCCACACATAACTATACTCTTTTTTGGGGAGACAGAACCTTGCTACATACACATCCTATACATATACAGCCTAGTATGGTGGCCTAGAAGTCTAAGATTACCCACCTCAGGGAATATAAATACATGTGTACCAAAGCTGGCCTAAATGAACCTTTTCTTATTGTGGGGGAGGTGTGTAAAAATTTCAAAAGATTTAGGAATGAGCCAAAAGTAGTACCTCTCAAAGCAGATTGTAGGGGTTAAGAGGAAATTAACAAGCCACAAAACCAACCCATACTTTTAACTATGTGTGCGTGTGTCCCTGTGTGTGTGTGTGCGCACCCGCGTGTGTGTGTGTGTGTGTGTGTGTGTGTGTGTGTGTGTGTCTGTCTGTCTGTCTGTCCCCTCATTCATCTTGAATCTGAGCAGCATCAGACAGAAGCCTATTCAGGAAACAGCACAGGAGTGAGCAGGCCTGTTGAGGTTCTCAGAACCAGACTCCCACTGCAGGTTATATTAAGAGGGCATTTTCACCTGAGCTGTTTCATGTTCACTACTGCATGGTATAAAGAATGAGTATTTACATGCTGTAACTTAGTAATATGCTGTTATTTTAAGGCAGAAATGGGAGCAGGAAAAACAAAAGTCCATGAGGAATGACACTCCATCACTAAGCAAGCGGCTTTCTAAGGACAGTATGAAGAAAGGCTTCAGCCTCAAGTACCAGACTTCAGGACAACACACTCTCATGATCCAAAGGGAACCAAGAGCTGAGTGCTCTGTTCCACACTCAGAGCAACAGCCAACATGGCACAGTGAATGCTTCCACCTGTGCAATAAATTCCTTTCATAGCAGCTTGGATTTCAAAAGCATCACTGCTAGTACCCAGGAATCCTAGGCACATTCTAGTCAGAGGCAGAACATGTCCCTGCCACAACTGAAAGTCTATCAATATTCTACAGTGGTCTATAGCAAGACATAAGTGCTGAGCACGACGGAGCAGCACGGCCAGTGACAGACACATGGTAGTTGATTCTCAAGAAGTTATGGGCACAGAAAGGAAAGGAAGAAGGGAAAGGTATCAGACGAGGAAGTAAGATTGACTAGGTTATTTCTGTGTTCCACTCCCTGCCTTATAAACACATAACTTACAAAGGGACGGAGGAAAGCTCCACATTTATCCCCGACTTCTATACCTCAAAGGCAAGTGGGTTGGATCACTGATGCCACCTGGTGGTGGACAGGAGAAAACACTCTTCTCTTCAAACTTTATATCCTGTTCCTCAAATTCCAGCCAACTGTATCTTAGAGAAAATGTTCAACTTCACCGGGCAGGTTGGTTAATGCAAGTAACTGAGGCAGCATGGGGCATACTGTTTCAAGTTGCCTCAAAGAGGAGGAAATAAAAACAACAGTCAAACTTGTCCAAGAACTGTTTTTTTCTTATTATGAAACTGGCCAGCAAAATAACTTGGCACTTGATCCTAAATGGCTAAAGCAAAGAATCAAGTCCCCCAAGTAGTCCTCTGAACTCCACATGCTTGTCATGGACATAACAAATGTTTTAAAAAATTGTGAAACTTACAGACCTGTTCAAAGACTTACTGACGCTATTGGGGCCATACTTATTTATCGTTTCATTGTTTAATTTAACATTTATTCCTGTAAAGCACGTGAAAGCTAAAATGCATATGTGGCAGTCAGAGGACAAACTGTGTCAATTCTCTCCTCTCACCACATGGTTCCTGGGAACTCAACTCTGGTCCTGCTGGTGGCAGGAGCCTTTATCCCCTGAACCATCATCTTGCCAGACCTAAAGAATTTTTGAAGGCATAGCCAGAATAGTAGTGAAGTAATTAAAATGTTAGTATTATATTACAAATAAACAAAAATTTTATTTACAGACACTACAAAATGCGGTAAGGTGCAGCTAAATGGCAGAACGCTGGCTGGCATAAAGAGGCTTTCTTTCATTTTGCTTCTCAGCATCACAAAAATTAAACTACTGAGTCAGTGAGAGAGATGAACAGGTTAAAGAGTTTGCTGTGCAAGACTGACATCTTGAATTCAGTCCCCAGAAAACATGTAGAAATGGAAAGAGAAACTCTCAAACTTGGCTCAACATCCACATGTGTGGACCACACATCCACCACCCTCCATGAAATTTGGAAAATTTAATCCTGCCCTTGTGCTGATGGCCCAAGTAGAAGAAGTTGCATCCAAGACCATCTTTATAAGATTTACTGCAACAAGTGCTTATACAGAATCAGAATGGGTTACTTTGTTCTTGAGACTGGAGCTTCAATTCTGTACAGGCAAGAATGACTTTGAACTCAGTATGTGACCTAAACTAAGCTGTAATATATGGCAATTCTCCTGCCTCTCAGTGTGCCTAATGCTGAGATTATAGGCATGTATCAGCATGCTGGGTTAATCAGAAACAAGTAAGAAGCAGAAGGCTGCAGCTGAAGAAGGAACATCGGAACAGACAAGGACTGGGGCTAGCAGACCGCATGCCTATCACATACAAGGCCCTGGTTTCAAAGCCTCTAAACATTGAAGTACACAAGACACAGTGAAACAATGCCTACAATTTCCATGATGCAGTGGGTGAGGACAGGAGGAACAGAAGTTAAAAGTCATGCTCAGTTATAGAAAAATCTCCAAGCCAGCCTGTGACAAATAAGACCATGTCTCCAAAACAAACAAGTAGAGCAGTCAGTTGTATTCCACCCTGTTTGGTAGCTTAGAAGTTGATGTAGGACCTCCCAGAGCTAGGATCTTCTACTGAGCTGCAGCTCTGTCCCACCCAACTCTTCACAGAAGGGTAGATAAGGAAGATGGCATCTTCGGTGGAAGTGTACTTTGTAAGCTAGACAGGTAAGTGCAGCAAGAGCCAGGTCTTTAAGGATTGACATGTCATCTCTTTTGGGTGTGTATAGTTCTCGGGCTGGAGAGATGGCTCAGCAGTTAAGAGCACTGACTGTTCTTCCAGAGGACCTGAGTTCGATTCCCAGCATCCACATGGCAGCTAACAATCTGTAACTCCAAGATCTGACACCCTTACACAGTTATACATACAGGCAGAATACCAATTCACATAAAATAAAAAAAAAATATATTAAAAAGAAGAAATATGTTCTCTCTATTACGTAGCTCTGGCTGTTCTAGAACTAATATGTAGACCTGGCTGGCCTCAAACCCACAGATCCACCCATCCTTGACTCTCTTGCAAGGAGAATTAAAGGTGTGCCCACCATGCCTGGCTTTATGTGTCGTCTTAAAAGAAACAAAACTCTTCAGAGAAAGCTTGTTTTTAATCTCATATGATATTTTTTGTTTTAAACTACACAGAAACATAATGAGAACCTGACGCCAAATCCAACAATCACAGTTTCTTTTGGATATAAGAAGTTCTACCAAGTCATCACACAGACAGTGAATTTCAGTGGGAAAGTACTAAATAAGCACTGAGGTGACAGAAGAGACTTTCCCCTACTCTTCTGCAGTCAGTATGTATACTTCTCAGAAGTGAAACGAACACTTATACAGCAAGACAAGAGTAGAATAATCTAAAACTGCTGAAGAAGGATTGAGTTATCCTGTAGAAAACAACTTGCATTTAATAGAATTCAAAGAAAAAAATTACTTAGGAATAAAGCAGAGAGATACAGGCATGCATGTGGTCTCATTACTCAGAAGGCTATGTAGCAAGTACAGTGAACTTGTAGCCAGACCAAGCTACAAAGCAAGCCTATCTCCAAACACAAAATGGGAAAAAAGTATTAAGCGTAATCCGAAGGGTGTAAACTTTCTTCAAAACAAACACAAAAATGACCTAAATAAGTTAAAAAAAAAAAACAAAAAACAAAAAACCTCATGTTTTGGGTTATAACTCCCCCAAACTTGGAACTACAGACTTAATGTACTCTCTATAGAAATTCTTATTTGCAATTTTTCAAAATAACAAAATAACACTAAAACTCACTGGGAAACAAGTAAATCAGAACAGTTAAAATAATTCTGAAGACTGAGTGTGGTGCTACATGCCTTTAATCTCATTACCCTGGAGGCAGAGGCCCATGATATTGTGATCTCCGAGTTCTGGGACTTGCATTCAGTTCCTGTGAGCCCATCTTCTCTACTCCCTCCAACTGTGGCTCTTTGGTTAGTAAGGGAGGCAGGTCACCATTCTGTGTGTACAACACCCTATTCTATTTCCTAGTTTCAAGGTAAGTCATTAGCTTTATATAAAATAAAACTTTATCTTTTTGTTTCTGATGGTTAACCTCGTTCTCCTTTGCTTTTCTGTTGCTATGATAGAAACCATGACTAAAAACAAGTTTGGGAGCGGGAAAAGGTCTTATTGCTTTCCAGGGGCATCATCAAGGAAAAATTAAGTAGGAATTCAAGATAAAAGCTTGGCCAAACTGCAACATTAAAAACTTCTATTCAAACCAGAACACTTTTAATTTATCCAAATCTACTTGAATAATGTTTTTATTTATTTAGTATTACTACTGTTTCTTCAATGCTGGACACTGAACCCAGAATGCAAAAGGATAGAGGGTGTAGTTCAGCTGGCAAGGGTTGCCTATCATACAGGAACACCTGGGTTGAACCCCCTGTACTGAATAAGACTGTTAAAGTGGACTCTCTAACCTCAGCACATGAAAAGTAGTCAGGATCAGAAGCTCAAGATCATCCTTAGCTACACAGCAAGTAGCCTGGAATATAGAAGACCCTGTAGGATAGGAGACTAGACCCAGAAGCACACATATCAGTGAAATGGCTCAGTGGTTAAAGGCATCTGCTACCACTCCTGACAATGAATCCCATTAGGACACTCACATAATAGGAAAGAATTAATTCCCACAAGCTTATCCTCTGACCTCGACACAGATGTCATGACATTTGTGTCTACATATATAATAAATACATATATTTATGCAAAATATATAGTACTAAATAGTAGTGTGGGGTGGAGGGTTCAAGACAAGGTTTCTCTGGGTAGCCCTGGCTGTCTGTCCTGGAATTCACTCTGTAGAACAGGCTGGCTTTGAACTCACAGAGCTCTGCCTGCCTCTGGCTCCCCAGTGCTGGGATTAAAGGCATACATCACCATCTCCTGATCTAAATGTAATCTTAATCTTCCTGCCATACCCTCTTACTAGGATTACAGGGGAGCACTATCAAGTCCAGCAACCCCCTCTTTCTTTTCCATGCTTTGACCTGCTGTTGGACAGCATGTTTTACAATTGCAACACTCCCTCCAGAGGGAAAAGGACTCAACAGCAGGTCAACAAAAGGTCACTGTGGTGCTATGAAAGCTCCTATGGGCTCATATGTTTTAAATGCTTAGTCATCAGGGAACAGCAATACATACTTGAGAGGGATTAGCAAGTATGTCCTTGTATTACTGAGGGTGGGCTTTGAGGTTTCAGAAGCCCAAGCCAGGCCCAGTATCATTCTCTTCCTGCTGTCTATGAATCCTATTGTAGACAGAACTCACAGCTGCTTCTCTGGCTGGTCCACCTGTGTGTTGCCACACTCCCCACCATAACGATAATGAACTAATAAAATGAAATTGTAAGCCAGCCTCAATTAAATGCTTTTACAAGCGTGTCTCTTCACAGCAATTGAACATTCACTACAACAGTCACACACCTAGAAAACCAAAAGGAGTCCTGTCTCCACACTACTCAGTGCTAGGCTTAGTCATATGAAATGGGCCACACTTGGTTTGTTACACTGGCTGTTGGGATTCAAAGACTGAGGTCTTTGTGGTTGTGTAGCATGTGCTACAAGTCACTGAGTCACCTTTCTAGTCGTGATTTCTCAGTCTTCGTATAAAATTGTGGTTATTTAAAAATATTTTAAGATACTAAATAAATGTCATGCATTCAAAGACATTCATGCTATGTGACACTGTGTAGTTTCTTGAGAATTTTTAAAAGATTAAAAACCAACTTAACAAAGAAACTGACATAGTGGTTCATGTCTTTAATCCTACCTACCAAAGAGAATTGCCAAGAACATACATCAAGTTCAAGATTAGCCTAGAATACAGAGCGAGGTCTTATCCACAAAAAAAATAAAAAAATGAAAACACTACTCAAACTTAAGGCACTCAGAATACAGTGAGAAGAAACAATAGCCACAAACAATCTGGTAAAGGTGCTGGGAGGAGTGTAAGGCCAGAGAGTGCATAATGAAGGGAATAAGCATGTGCAAGGGTCTGGAAGAGTCAGTCCATAAGGCTCTGGCAAGAAGCCCCAGGTGGCCTCAGCTAGAGCTGTATGCATAAGGAGGAGAAAGGGGTTCTACTTCATTAACCTGAAGGGTGTGGAATGTACAAACAAGAGGTATAAAAGAACAGGGCAGAGCTGGAGAGACACCCAACAGTCTTTGGAGGACCCAGGTTCAATCCCCAGCACTCACAGGGCAGCTCACAATTGCCCATAACTCCATTTCCAGGTAATATGACTCCAATACACATAAAATAAAGTTAAATTAAAAGAGGTGGGGGGCAAAATGGTGGTCCATGCCTAACAAGCTTGAGTTCAACACTCAGATCCCACAGTGAGGAGGAACCAACTCCCAAAAAGTTGTCCTCTTACCTCTACAGTCACACACACATATTACATACACTTACAATAAGTAAAAAACAAACAAACAAACAAACAAACAAAAAACCAGTGAAGGGCTTAGTGATTCCTTCCACAAAGCCAGAAAAAAGAGAATCAAATTTGTAGGAGGAGTAAATGGTAGCTGTAGTTACTCCAAAGGTCATTCAGACTAAGCCACTTGCTCATTACTTCTTACTTAATACAAGTGCCCAAGTGATTTCTGTCTGCTTCTGATGGAAGTGGTCAGCAATCAAAAACTGAATGAGACAAGTAATACTTCTGCTACTGCACCAAAACCAAAACAGCATGGAGCTCTTTTAAAACATCAAACTGTAAATAGCTTCAATGCAGAAGGAAAAATGTTTTAGTCTAAAGTTCAGCAAGCTTTCCTGTCAAAGGTCAGATGAGGTGCAAGACCTGTCGTCTGATAAGACTAACCTCTAGCTCTACAGGACAGCAACATGAATGAAGGAACACACTGCTGTTACAATCAAACTTCATGTACTACCGTGTCCATCTGCTGACCTGCTACGCTGGCTGACTGAGACTACACAAAGGCACAAAGCAGTAAAGTGGCATCATGAGAGATCAGCAAGAGAGAAGCCACACAAATCCAAAACACAGAAGGTCATCAAAACACAGGACATAATACAAGATCACTACTCACTAGGGACTGGGAGAGAGGTAGTGACAGCTGACAGTTAGCATGTATGAGGACTGGGTGGAGGTGGGAGGGGGCACAACAGGAAGATCAGGAAGACAAAAAATGGGAAATACAGATTAGACAGGGACATTGCAAAGAGTAGAGAAAAAAATAGAAATACAATTCCACATCAGACAGCAACAAAAGAAGGGACAAATTCTAAAAACAAGTGGAAGGAAAAACAAAGGAGAGGGGCAAACATAGCTGGTAAAGCGCTGGCAGAGCAAGCACGGGGACCTGAGCTTGAACCCCACGACCCCTAAAATATGCTCACATGCAATCAGTGCTAGAGATGCAGACAGGAAAATCCCTGGGATACACTGGCCACTTAGTCTAGCCCATCAATGAGCTTCAAATACAATACAAAACTGTATCTGCAAAACAAATAAGGTAGAACATGACTGAGGAAAACACCCATCAGGCATGGTGACACAAGCCTATAATCCTAGCACTCCAGAGGCAAAAACAGGCAGATCTCTGAGTCTGAGGCCAGCCTAGCCAACATAGTAAGTTCTAGGACAGCCAGGGATCCTGGCTCAAAACAAAACAAAGAAGAGAGAGAGAGAGAGAAAGCAAAAACACCCAACAACTACTTCTTTCTCCCCTCCCTCCCCCTTCCCCATCCCTCTTTCACACACACACACACACACACACACACACACACACACACACACCCCTGAAAAGTACCTTAGAGCTAGAAGGATAACCCTTGCCATGTACACCAAGAACTCACCTAAAAGATGGACTTGTAGCATCAGCTTCTGTATACCCTGAGCTCCCCTCATAAGAGGATATGAGGGTAAAGTCAAGAATCTCGAGTTCACACTTGCAGCTAGTCTGAGGTACACAGCAGAAAAACTACAAAGAAACCTAAGGTTAGACATTCCCTGAGCTTCACACTACCCTGTGTGGAGGCACACTCACATACATCATAAACACACACTCACAGCATTCCCAATTAGTTTGCAGTGTAATTCAATTAGAAAAACAAAAGCGGGGCAGTGGTGGCACTTTAATCCCCATACCCAGGAGGCAGCAGCAGGTGATTCTCTGTGAGTGTGAGGTCTACACGGTCTACAGAGTGAGCTCTAAGACAGAACTGTTACACAAAGAAACCCTGCCTTCAAAAACCAAAACAAAGAAGTTGAACCACACAATGTTCATCACTATAGTACAATGTTAAGAACAGAAATAATGTAGGATTAAAGAACTGCTTTGTGTCACTAACTGACCACATTACATAGATGCGTCTGTTTTATCATCCAATAACAAGGATAACAATCATACCCACTTTAGAAAACTGTGATGACAGGAAAAAGTTCAGAGAAAACAATGGAATCTGACATAAGAATACAAAGATGATGGCTTAAGAGTATATGTTGCTGAGCTGGAGATGGCTCATCGGTTAAGAGCACTGGCTACTCTCAGAGGACCCAGATTCAATTCCCAGCCTTCACATGATGGCTCACAACTGTCTGTAACTCTAGTTCCAGGGATTTGATTCCTGCATATGTGCTTGCAGGCAAAACACCAATGTATACAAAATAAAAAAATAAACAATTTTTTTTTTAAGGTATGTGCTGCTATTACAGAGGACCTTCACACATTATCAGGTAGCTCACTGCCACCTTCAACTCCAGGTTCAGGAGATCCACCACCTTCTTCTGGCCTACTTGGATACTGCACTTACATGATGCACAAACATGTAGGCAAAACACCCATACACATAAAATAAAAACCAAAACCAAACACACAAAAACCTATCTTGCCTCTGGTTCTAGACATGTGAAGTATATCAGGAATGAGCCACAAGATTCTAGGGCTAAGGAATGCTTAGAGAATCTTGGAGACTCATGCCATTTAGATGTGAGAAATCAAAACCAGGTCCTCTGGAAGAACAGCCAGTGGTTTTTGTTTGTTTATTTGTTTTTAATGGCACTGGTGTTTTGCCTGCATGAGGGTGTTAGGTACCTTGGAACTGAAGTTACAAACAGTTATAAGTTGCCATGGAGGTGGTAAGAATTGAAACTGGAACCTCTGGAAGAACAGCCAGTGTTTGTAACTGCTGAGGCATCTCTTGAGCCAAAGCTAATTATTAGTAAATTAGAATATAAAGAAAGGTGGTGCTGAACATTTGAAAAATGTCCTTAAGTGCCTAACTACAATCCAGTGTTAACAAACACTGGTTAAATTCTACCTCCCAGGAAACTTAAAAAATCAAGTAAATCTCTAATCCACACCATTTGTTTTTAATGTAGCACTAATTAATTTGATTAATAAACATGCCCAATTAGTACCCAATGCAACATAGACGGCAGCTTCTACCAGTATCTGATGTATACATATACAGGTGCAAACACAACCTGGCTGGAGAGCTCAGGAAAAGGCTCAAAGTGCTTACCATGCAAGCATGCAAATAGAAGTTGTTCAATTCCTAGCAGCCATACAAAAACCAAGCATGGCTGTGTGTGTTTATAATCCCTGTATTGGGAAGACAGAAATGGGCAGTTCACTCAAGTTTGCCAGCTGGCCAATCTAGCCTTATCAATGAGCCCCTACTTAGTCCTAGCAAAACACTTCGTCTCAAGAACAAGGTGGGAACTCCAAAAGAACAAACTCCAAAGCTGACCTGGCTCCCTTGTGCACCTACACAAAGAATCTGAAACAAGAGCCCTAAAATCCTGAAGACAGGCAGAGCCTATCCCTTAGTACACAAAGGCCCTGTACTCATTCCCAGCACTGAAAAATAAAGTCTGTACTGCATACAACTGTATAATTAAACCACAGTGGATTTTTTATTTTTGGGGTGTGTGTGTATCTGGTGAGTTCCAGGTGGTTTCTCTGTAGCCCTGGCTGTCCTGAAATTCACTCAGATCTGCTTGTCTTTGCCTCTTCCTCCCACTGTATCTGGCTCTCCACTGTCGTCTTAAAACAAAATACTTGAAATTATTTCAATACTCAATGTCTTCATAAGGAAAATTAACCCATTAATACTAAGTAAAAAGGCGCCCTCTTCTCATGCACACTCAAGGTTTAAAAGCTGTTACTGTTGTCTGCTTTTCTTGGCATGCTAGAGAAACTATACCACCTAAGAAATAAAGACATAATGTAGTAAAAAAATAAAATAAAACCACTGATTTCAAAACTATATCGGAAGCAATATTTACTTATTTCCATCCATATTTGGGAAATGACAACTCACTATTTAAACTTTAAACAACAAAATCATGTTCCTGGCTGGGGACTCATAGTTCCAAAGCCACAAAACAAAACAAAGCAAGCAGCCAGGCAGTGGGCACGCTCTATGGTAGTTCCAATAAGAAGATCCCTCAGACTCCTGTGCAAGCAGCCAGGCAGTGGTCACGCTCTATGGTAGTTCCAATAAGAAGATCCTCAGACTCCTGTGACTGACGGCTGGCCCACAAGGAAGGAATCAAACTATTAAAAGTGTGGCCTTGCTGGAGGAAGTGTGTCACTGCAGAGGGGATGGGCCAGTGAAACACAATCTCCTGCTGTCTGTGGATCACCTTCTCTAGCACCGTGTCTGCCTGTATGCCCCCATGTACTGCCGTGATGATAATGGACTATTAACCACCACAAATGTTTTCTTCTCTAAGATTCTCTTCCATGGTCATGGTGTTTGTTCACAGCATTAGAAACCATAATCAAGAACACTTCATGATTCTAAAAGGTTGAGATAAAAGACCAAGCCTGGGGTACATAGCTACTTAAAGCCAAGTCCCTATCTCAAAACAAATATAAATAATAATACTTCATAAAACCTGGGGACATTGGAACATATCTGCAATCTCAGTACTGGGGAGTGGTAGCATGAAGCTTTATCACTGGAGGACAGTCTTAATGACAAGAGACCCTGTCTTAAAAACTAAACAAATGCTGAGCATAGTGACACACAACTTTAAGCTCTGCACTCCAGGGGCAGAGGCAGGTAAATCTCTGGGAGTTTGAAGCCAGCCTGGTCTACATAATGCTACATAGTGAGGTCCAGGACAGACAGGGCTACAAAGTAAGATCCTGTGGGAGTGGGAACAACTAAGCAAACAACAAAACAAACATCAAAACTTCAGAGCTGGGGGTGGAGCTCAGTAGTGAGGTTTGCCTAGTGTATGTAAAGCCATGAGGTGGCTCTCCAGCACTGCAAAATAAACAATACAAGTAGGGCCTCACTGGGTACAGACTGGCAACATGCTCACCTAACATCCAGTGTCCTAGGCTTGATCCACAGTATGCCCCAAACAAGCACATTGCAAACACAATAGAATAGTCAATGACTGCTGCTACAATTTCTGCTACAGGTGCTGTGTGTACACTTAACCTATTTGGTGTTCCCCTTTGTCTTCTGACCAAGGTCAGTTTTAAAGTATATAAAAAATGAAATCTTTCAAAAGTATAAAATATTTGGTATTCTAAAGTATAAGAAAAATTAACTCTAAAGGCACCAACTAAGAAAACATTTGTCTCCTTCATGGGTGGCTGAAGGCTCCTTGAAGATTACTAATCAAAGTCCCTATCACTGCTGGCCTCTGCAACAGAAAAGATGATGAGTAAGGGAGAACTGTGTTGAGAAAGGCTGTAACTTCCTTTGCCTTCAAGTTTCAGAAACAGCTGTGGTTGTAACCAACCAAAGCATGAAAACCAAATTACAGCTAACAACAATTATCATTCAAGAATTTTTTTGAACTGCAAAGGTCCTTTACCAGTGCTACCAAGTGCCTATCAAGATAAAGGGCCAGTTCCCACAAGCTCCTCTTCAAACAACATTTGCAACAATCAAACACCTTCTGACCTCCGAGACACCAGGTATGCACATAGCATACATAAATATATTCAAACAAAACACCTATATACATAAAATAATCTAAAAACTTAAAAAAAATACATATAATTATTTATGCTTCTAGAAGTACCAGGTTATTTTCTGTTTTAATGCAAAAATGCATTAAAACTCCCATTTTTATTGAATAAAAAAAGCCCAGCACTCAGGAGGCAGATCTTTGAGTTCAAGGCCAGTGAGGTCTACAGAGCAAGTTCCAGGACAGCCAGGGCTATACACAGAAACCCTGTCTCAAAAAATCAAAAGGAAAAAAAGTCAATCATGTTCACCTAGAAAATACATCTGTTTAAAAAACAAAATCTCATTCCTGGGCCTGAAGGCAAAGGCCTACAATCTCAGCACCCGAAAGGCAAAGGCAGGAAGATCAAAAGTCTAAGGTCAGCCTGAGCCACATAGCAAAGGAGGGAAAACCAAGTCTGGATGATTGCTGGAGTGAACCTATTACACCAGGAGGGCTAGTGTGACTCGGAAACCAAAGCCTACCTCTTCGAGCGTAACTGGAATCTGTATCTTTAAACTGGACTACAACAAAGTCTGAGCATTTGAACAAAATACTCTCCATTATTTCTTCACGTTTTGGCCCCGAATTGGATTCTGTATTTTTCTCATGTGCAGCATCAAGTACCAAATCGCACTGAAATAAAAGAATAAGCATTAAAAACATTACTAAATAATATTTACAGGGCTATTTAATTCATCAAAGCAAAAGTAAGCATCATGAGAAAACCTGACAATCATGTCCTATTTAGACATATAAATTCCAGAAATCCTCAGAACTAAAGTTATTCTTGCTATAGTGTATCTAGGGTACACTAGTGTTAACAGAGAGAAGTAACTCAGCACATACCTCTTCTAGCTGACAATGCTGAGAATGCCTGCGCATCATCAAAAGATACAGTATATTCAGTTAATCAAACCAGTCATTAAATAATAAGAGCTTAGGGCTGGAGAGATGGCTCAGAGGTTAAGAGCACTGACTATTCTTCCAGAGGTCTTGAGTTCAATTCCCAGCAACCACATGGTGGCTCACAACCATCTATAATGAGATCTGGCAACCTCTTCTGTATACTGTATACATAACAAATAAATAAATCTTTAAAAAAATAATAATAAGTTTGTTCCTAGAGAGAAAAATTCAAGTGGATTTTTAAAAAATGAGTAAAATGTGTGGTGAGCAGGAAAAAAACCATGAGTTCAACTGTCAAATCCAGTCAATTCAGACCTATGACACTCTCAGAAAGTGACATGACTATAAAAAGATGACCAAATAGTAAATTACCTTGGGACTGTATGTTTTAAAAACTCCTTCATATACACCTCCATTTTTCACGTGTACTTCACATTTCGATCCCTAGAAGACACAATTTTTTTAAATAGTGTGCTATCTCACCATCAGAGATGTGTTTTCATTTCACTTTATATATAAAGACCTCAGTATTATTGACTGGCAATGATAAAATTTCAACATATTAACATTACACTGAATTCTCTACATAGTACAGGACTGGCAACTCCAAAGTGAGTATGAACTGAATAGTAAAGCTACACATTTCTGTCCACACTACCATCAGATAACAAAATATTACACAGAAGACAATCAGCTATAAACACTGTCAGACATACACAGCAGGGTTAGCAAGAATATTTTTATTTTATCAACTGCATATCATTCTAATGTGTTTTTAAAATCATCTTTATTAAGTATGACCTAATATTAGGTTGAAAATTGTTCTCTACATGTTAACTCTATGAAATATTCCACCCCAAAGGAGTAGATCACCAATAATCAGGCAACTTACAACAACTGATGTAAGTATATGAACCATCCTCACGTTTGCATAGATTCCTTCAAAAGCAATCTGTAAAGTTTGGGGGAAAAAAGTCATGATTATCAGCTGGTCTTTATACTTGTCTGTGTACTAAAGATAACACTTCTCCAGCTACGAGATATGTGGATTATAAATGCAGAAGACAGCGCTGGTTACTATCAGAGTTTGCTACCTTAGAGAACAGAGAGGTAGAGTTTTAAACAATGAAATCAAGCAATTATTCCAACTAATCGTTAATATGACATAAGACAAGCAAAAACAGCAGACTTACACCTCCACATATGAGAAAACATAAACCTCTGCAGAAGACAAACTTTGCACGTCTTCCAGGTAGGGAAACGCCAAGTTGCCCTGAACTCTAGGCACAGCCAGGCATGCTTGCACACACCTTTTAATCCCAGCATTCTGGAGGCACACCTTTTAATCCCATCCTGATCTACACAGTGCAGGCTACATACTAAGATCTTGTCTCAAAAACACACATACAAATAAAAAGCCTCAGACAGGGACTGGTAAGGTGGTTCAGTGGGTGAAGACACAAAGTGCCCAATGTCCTGAGTTCAACCCCCACATAGATGCCCTCTGACCACCACACGGGCACCAAAACAACCCACTATTCCCACAATAAAAAAAATGTATACACCACAACAGGGTCAACCGTCAACTAGACCAAAAAGTAGTTGGAAGAAAGAGTGCTTGCCTAGCACATTTAAGAGCCTGCTCCAACTCCAGCCCCAAGAGCAGCTGGGCAGTGAGGAATGAGGTGCAGTACATCTTAATAAAGTAGGAGTGGTAAGCTGGGCACACCCTGCACCACCAGCTTCTCTCAGCATGTTCGAATCAAGAAAACACAACTATTCCAGAACTATACAAGGGTATGTCCTCCCAACTCTCAGGAAAATAACATGACCAATAAAAATAAAGACTATATTTCAAAACTCAGTGCTGCTGGGTATGATGGCTCATGCTTTTAGCCTTTGGTCCCACCAGTGGGAGGCAGAGGCTGGAGGATCTCTCTGAGTTCCAGGACAGCCAGGACAACGAAGAGAAACCCTATCTCAAAACAAACAAACAAAAAGAGATAAAAGAAAACAAACAAAATCTCTCAGTGGCTGCCAGTTTGAGGCTAGTCTGGTCTACCTAAATTCCAGACCAGTCAAGGCTACACAGTAGATCCCGACTGAAAACCACCAATCAGTGGCAGCTTCTTGTGGAACTTTAACTTTATGCTCTTTCTGTTCATTTTAACTTCACTGATAAATGGGGCTGGAGAGATGGCTCAGCTCTGACTGTCCTGAGTTTGATTCCCAGCATTCACATGGCAGCTAACAACTGTCTGTAATTCCAAGATCTGACACCCTTACACAGTTATACATGCAGGCAAAACACCAATTCACATAAAATAAAAAAATAAATATATTTTTTAAAAAAGAATATTTTTTTAAAAAGTTGGAAAATGTCAGACCAGAAGGTGTTTCCCAAGCAAGAAAAATGAAAGGAGTTTAAGCAGATAGCACAATAATTCAAACAAAAAGCCCACAGAACTTTAGAAACGCTGGTCCTAGAACATGAAAACGCTTAACTTGGTATCAGTATTATATACAACACAAATATTAATAGAAAATTATAATTTCATAGAGTCCTTACTGAAAAGCAATATAGAATCTATAACTTTGTATTAAACTGATTCATCTATATATTATGTGTAGCACAATTCAAGAGACCTTATTCTCAGCTTTATTATTGGATCTATGGTTAGAAATCACATTTTGTATATTTTTACAAATAATATGGAAGTTACTCACCGTAGGCTGAGGCAGTCCTTTGCCACTGTTCCGACCTCTGCAAAGATTAAATATTGTCTTTATTAAATTCAAAAGACCATATACACTTAAAAACATTTTCAACTATAATCATATAATTCTACTCAAATACAGAACAAGGCTGTCTGTGGAAGAGGCCATCTAAGCCTAAGTAACAGGAAATCTAAGTGGCTGTGTGCTGAGCTGAGCTACCAGGCCAGGGAAAGATCCCCACAGGCAGGGAAGACAGACAAGACTGACATTTGATCAAAACCAAGTGGATGAATCAGGCTTAGACCACAGAGAGGCAGAGGCAGGCAGATTCAAGAACAGTCTCTGCTCTACACATTGAGTTCCAGGCCACCCAGGCTACTACTAGGTGAGATCATCTCTAAACAAACAAACAACAAAATGTATGAAAGAAGAGAAAAGACAGCCTGCTCACTGGGTGTGGAGGTGCATGCCCGAGACCAAGGCAATGAGAAGATGTGGGTTTGAGGTCAGCCACGGCTACAAAATAAGACCTTGTCTCCATATCCTAAACAAGTATACTAAATGAAAAAAATACCATTAAACCCAAAGCAACAGCATTTTAAATCAAGGTATGGTGGCATACACTTGTAATCACATGCTGACTGACACCCCAATCATCTCTCATGTTCCCCATCTCTAAAAAGTAGGTAATACGTCTATAATTGTAGAAAAACAATTAAAAAAAAATAAGTTTAGGGCTGGAGAGATGGCTCAGCGGTTAACAGCACTGACTGCTCTTCCAGACGACCTGAGTTCAATTCCCAGCACTCACATGGCAGCTCACAGCTGTTTGTAGTTCCAGTTCCCAGTTCCAGGCAAATACCGAGGCAAATAAATAAAAATAAATAAATAAAAAGTTTAAAAAAAAAAAGTTTAGGGCTGGAGAGATGGCTCAGCAGTTAAGAGCACTGACTGTGCTCTTAACTGAGCAGGACTTGAGTTTGAATCCCAGAGTCCACATGGCAGCTAACAACTGTCTATAATTCCAAGATCTGACACCCTTACACAGTTATACATGCAGGCAAAACACCAATTCACATAAAATAAAAATAAATATTTTTTTTTAAAGTTTAAACAGAGTTTTTCAAAAGGTTCAGCAAGTGAAAGCACTTGTTACCAAGCCTGAAGACCTGAATTCAATCTCTGGGGCCCACACATAACAAAAAAGAACCAATTCTATTTTGTTTAAAGATTTATTTATTTATTATGTATACAGCATACAGAAGAGGGCACCAGATGTCATCATAGATGATTGTGAGCCACCATGTGGTTGCTGGGAATTGAACTTAGGACCTCTGGAAGAATAGTCAGTGCTCTTAACCTCTGAGCCATCTCTCCAGCCCAGAACCAATTCTTATAAATTATCCTCTGGCCACTACGTGTGTGCTATGACAAATATACACACACAGAAAGCAAATAAATGTTTAAAAATTAAATAATTCTAAACACTTTAATTTCTGTGTCTCTGATAGAATTGTCATTGTGATACGCAGATCTGGTAGTCCACATCTCTAATTGTAAGCAGCCATTGGGTGCTGGGAAATAAACCAGTGCTCTTAACCACTTGGCCTTCTGTCTGGCCCTATAATCCCATTTTTATACAGTAGCCATACAGCCCAATTAGGTAAAAATTTGAAAAACTCAATAAATAACAAAATGTAGGTGCTAAAAGCCTAGAGCAGTATTGCCAATTCCTCTGCAGCCACACTAGCAGGAACTCTGCAGCAGTCCTAATCTACCTAGTCTCCAACTGTTCTCTTCTTCATCTTCACTTAATTAGAAAAGCATGGCTTAGGTGAGTTAACCTCTCATTTCTGTGAGGGATTCTGTAATCATCTCCTTCATACATTATAAAATGTTCTTGACACCTGGCAGAATGGCTCTGTGGGTAAAGGCACTGCCACCAAACCCCCTGAACCTACACAGTGGAAGGAGAGAACTCCCACATGTTGTCCTGTGACCTGCACATTCCAGTCAGGAGCCATCTGAAAAGAAAAGAAAGTCTTAAAACCTAAGAAACCTTATTAGTAACTTGTCACAGATCTAAGAACCAAGTTGAATGTTAAGCACTGGATTCTTTTTTTTTTTTTAATTTATTTATTCTTATTTTATGTACATTGGTACTTTGCCTGCATGTATGTCTGTGTGAGGGGGTCAGATCTTGGAGTTACATACAGACAGATGTGAGCTGCCACATGGGTGCTGGGAAATGAACCAGGGTCTTCTGGTAGAGCAATCAGTGCTCTTAACCACTGAGCCATCTCTCTAGCCCTAAGCACTTGTTTTATAGTTGATGAAAATAACCCTTAACCCAAACCACCCAACCCAGTTCACGTGCAGTAAAGTCCCACTGAAACCAAGTGCACCTGATCTACACCCAGGCTCTTGTTTCTGTGCTATGCTTTTGCTCAGAAGTCACATCCCAAGAACTTCCTAGAACACTTCTAACTTTACAATTAAGGCTTACGACAAGTTCAGTTAGTGTACCCAACCCAGGGTTCCATCCTCATACCACACAAAAATCAAGTACAGTAAGATGCACTTGCAATCTTAGCACTCAGGAGGTAGAAGCAGGGTCAGGAGTTCAAGGTCTAGACCATAAAGATGGCTCAGTTTTTAGGGTGTATTTACTGCTTTTACAGAGGACCGGTTAGGTTCCCAGAATCTATGTGAAGTGGCTCACAATTGCCTGTAACTGGAATATCAGGGGATCTAACTCCCTCTTCTGGCCTTTACAAGCTCATGAATGCACACAGCTACAAACTCACACTCACACTCACACTCTCTCTCTAATATAAACCTTAGTGCTTAGAAGGCAGAGGCAGGAGGATCTCTCTGAGTTCAAGGTCAGCCTGATCAGCATAGGGAGTTTGGAGACTCCAGGACTATACCTGAAACCCTGTCTCAAAAAAGAAAGAGAAGAGAAGAGGGAGGGAGGGAAGGGGACCTCTAATGCTGATGGGGTAGGGGTTGGAGGGCAAGAGAGGGACATAGAAGGCTATAAGTGATCTGATCAGGGAAATATAAAGGGGGGGCCTCTTTAGGAAGGTAGATACAGGAGGAAAGAGGTTCAAGTAACAATAAGAATGTCTGAAAACGTCTTTAAGAAATCATACAGACCAAAAAAAAAAAAAAAAAAAAAAAAAAAAAAAAAAAAAAAAAAAAAAAAAAAAAAAAAAAAAAAAAAAAAAAAAAAAAAAGAAAGAAAGAAAGAAAGAAAAGAAAGAAAAACACATTGCATGTAACTCTGTAGATAAATATATATATATAGTTTAAATAAACTTTTCTCACCTGGGCTGACAATGCTTTCTCCATGAGCCAAAGGCAACATAACCAAACCCCAATACCCAGACATGACAAGACTTCTGAGTTGTTGGTCAGGGCTGTCCAAAAGACTCCAAAAATGTACAGCCTATTGCTATTGCCTTTAGGTGACTCCCAGAGGTGCAAGGTAAGTTAAGTCTCTATTGCTGAAGACACCATACACTCCAGAAACAGGATCCAGAGGCCTGAACTTGAACTGACCTGAATGCCTCCTCCCTGAGGATGAACTGTCATGGTACCAGAAGGCACCAAGCAAACTTACAAAGGAGGCAAGCAACCGATAATCCTACCTAGTTGTGATGCCTAAGAAGCACAAAGACAACCAAAGGGTGCAGTAGTGGCATGCACACCTTCACAATAATCAGACTGTCTAATTGGACATAAGGAAAAAACATGCTGGGTGCTGGAAACCTAGCCAACTACTCAATGCTAGTGAGGACATGGCTCTTAGAGAACCTTTGGTTCTGTACTAAAACAGGGTAGTCCCCTAACAACTCTGTCTGTTTGTCTGTCTGTCTGTCTGTCTCTCTCTCTCTCTCTCTCCATATATATATATATATACTTACAGATAAGTGTAGTCCTCACCCTTCATCCAGGAAACTTCTCTTTGCATATAATGCAAGAAACCATTATAGAAACACACAACCAATCAAAATGCAGCATTGTAGAGCCCAGTACCAATAAAGCATTCCTGTACCTAAGGCTCAGGGAACACTGTGGTAGAGAAGGTAGGATTGTAAGAACCAAAAAATGAGGAGGCTTGCTGTGAGATTATACCTTCTAGGCATGTCACAAGCTGCCCATAAAGTTTCACCAACTTGACTGCCTAAGCATGAGCTGAGCAAAGACAACACTGACAGACATAAAGTGGGTAGGAGACAGCCCATTAGCCTCACCCTTACACAGAAAACAGCAGGCAACTTGAATTGCTGTGCATGGAAGGAACAGTTTTCTCCAGGAAAGTGCATACCAACTGGTTATTAATGTCAAATGTCAGTCCTGACACTTACATAGGAGAAACATACAGACCAATACTTAGGAATATATTCATAAACAATTATGTACTCAATAACAATGGGAAAAAGAAGCCATGAATTTGCAAAGAACAAGGAGTATATGGGAGGGTTATTATTTAATTACTATAATATTAAAAACAAAAGAAAAAAAAACATATTCACTGAGTATGGTGCCTTTAATCCCAGGAAGCAGAAGCAGGAAGACCTTTGTTAAGTTCAGGGTAAGAATGGCCTTCATTAGAAAGTTCCCAGCCAGACAAGGCGAGCGAGACCTTGTCACAAAAACAAATAAGTATGTGTGGAAGAGTGAAGAGAACAATCAGTGGTTGGGAACCAAATCCAGGACAACCAACGATACATAGAGAAACCCTGTCTTGAAAAACTAAAAAAAACAAAAACAAACCAACAAACAAAAAAACTAAAAAAATTCCAATTTTACAACCATGTCTCACTGACTTCCTGCAGCTTTTCAATCATTAACTCAGCTCTAATTTCCATTTACTCATAGAATGATCCTAAAACTCAAAATGGAAACCAGGCATAATGGCACATACCTTTACTCAGAGGCCAGGCCTGGTCTACACTGTGAGCTCCAGGACAAATTGAGCTACTACATAGTGAGACCTTGTCTTGAAAACAACAGAAACAAGAATTCATCTTAGTATGAGTTATCTTTTCCTGGTTGCTGAGATACCATGTGTTCCTGAACACGTGTGGCTTCCCCCACAAAGTGACATGAAAAACTAAAGCAAAACAGTCCCTGACAGAAGGCACACTATCTTCTCTTTGCTGGGTATATAGTATATCTCTGAGTATTACAAGCAATTATATGGTAACCTAGTTTACTCAGAACAAATCAAACAATTCAAAAGGAAAAGAAATCTTTCTGTCCATGATGTACAGCAGCACAGCATCAAAGCACTGACACCCACTAATCATCACTGACCCATGAATGGCCAGTTAGCTGAGAAGTTACCACAGTGCGGCCATGAAACTCTAAAAATCGAAGTTCGGGGCTGGAGAGATGGTTCAGTGGTTAAGAGCACTGACTGTTCTTCCGGAGGACCTGAGTTCGATTCCCAGCATCCACATGGCAGCTAACAACTGTCTGTAATTCCAAGATCTGACACCCTTACACAGTTATACATGCAGGCAAAACACCAATTCACATAAAATAAAAATAAATATTTTTTTTTTTTTTTTTTTAAAACTTTATTTATTTATTTGCCTTGGTGCCTGCCTGGAACTGAAACCACAGACAGCCGTCAGCTGCCACGTGGGTGCTGGGAACCGAACCCGGGTCCTCCGGAAGAGCAGACGGCGCTCCCAACTGCTGAGCCATCTCTCCAGCCCCAAAAATAAATATTTTTTAAAAATTAAAAAAAAAAATCGAAGTTCATACTCTTTCATTCACCTGGAGTGGCAGTTCTCAGCCTTCCTAATGTTGCAACTCCCTGCTACTTCCTAACTGTAATTTTGCTACTGTTAGAACTATAATATAAAATCTGTGTTTCCCAATGCTCTTAGGCAACCCCTGTGAAAGGTTCATTCAACATACACCCCTGCCCCCAGGAGTTTTGACCCACAGGTTGAGACCCACAGGGTATGGTTTACTTTTTGGCTCTCTGTATTTTACAGACATCTACCTCGTGTATCTCAGACTGGCCTTGATCTTGGTATGTAGCAGAAGACAACCCTCCTGCTTCTCCCACCCAAATGATGAGGGTTACAGGAGGTGTGCTAGGGATCCACCTCAGGTTTCCAGCTCTCAATTTCTTCACTAGTATGTGGGGCCAAAGGTTTTGGATTTTGGAACCCTAATTTCTTTGGACTTTAGACTAAGAAGGTGCCTTAGGATGGGACCCAAGTTTAATGTTAAAATATACTATGCACAAAAGCAAGGTGTCTGTATGCAGAACCTCAAGTGGCCATACACTCTAGCCACACTGCTGTTGGCTCAATGCAACTTCCCACCTGTGGCATCATGCTAGGACTAAAGACATTCAGACTTTGAAATAGATTGAATTTCTCATTTTTGAATCAGGGAGGCTCAACCTGAAACAAATACTGACTCTCAAACACAGTAAAGAAGGACCAACAAAATGTCTCAGGGGTTAAAGAGGTACCTGTAGACCTCAGTTCAGTCTCCAGAACTCACACCATAGGAGAGAACTGACTCCCTCAAGTCATCCTCTGACCTCTGTAAATGTATGTGCCCACCACCCTGCCACATACATGTGTGCACACAGACATACAAATAAAAGCTCCAGGACAGCCAGGGAAATTTTTTGACCCTATCTCAAAGTAGGAGCTGGAGTTAAGAGCACCTATAGCTCTTCCTGGGCAAGATACTTCAGTTTCCCTGCACCCTTATCAGGTGACTTACAACCATCTGCAACTCCAGCTCCAGGGCATCCATACATCTGGCTTCCTCAGGCACCTGGAATCATGTGCACATACTCACACACATGCATGCACATGCACATACACACACCTACACACAAAAAAAATAAAAATAAATCTTAAAAATAATTTAAAATGCTCATTGCATTAACATAAAGAAAAGTACATACAAAATAATACAGCTTCTATACTGCTTGAGAACAGGAAGGAGGAAGTGGATAGGGTATGAAGCAAGACTTGCTAAAAGGTGAAGGTAAGTGACAGTGTACAAGGGTCATCAGACCAGTCTGCCTACTTTCCCACTATCCCTTAAAACACCAAGTTTAACAAGTTTAACAAAAGCTTAGCTCAAGCACCCACATCTACAATAGGGAAAACAAGCACTAGAGTGTAACTACCACTGGGAAGTTACACTAGTCAGTTAATTCCAGAGTGGTCAATTCATTAAGAAACAAATGAGGACTGGAGAGATGGCTCAGCGGTTAAGAGCACTCACTGTTCTTCTGGAGGACTTGAGTTCAATTCAGCTCCCAGCACCCATATGGCCAGTAACAACCTTCAGAAAGTCTGGTCCTATGGGATCCAACATCTTCTTCCAGCCTCCATGGGTGCATGCACAAGCACACATGTGCACACGCTCGCTCATGCACACACACTTAAAAAGAAAAAGCTAGGGGCTGGAGAGATGGCTCAGAGGTTAAGAATCCTGACTGTTCTTCCAGAGGACCTGAGTTTGATTCCCAGCAACCACATGGTGGCTCACAACCATCTACAATGACATCTGGTACCATCTATACATAATAAATAAATCTTTAAAAAAAAAAAAAAAAAAAAAGAAAGAAAAGAAAAGAAAAAGCTAGATAGGCATACTATTTAAATCCCAGCACTTGGGAAGAAGAGGCAGGTGAATCTCTGGATTTAAGGACAGCCAGGTTTACATGGCAGCTAACAACTGTAGTTGTCTGTAGTTCGAAGATCTGACTTTTTTTTTAAAAAAAAACTTTATTTATTTATTTATTTGCCTTGGTGTTTGCCTGGAACTGGAACTAGAGACAGTTGTTAGCTGCCATGTGGGTGCTGGGAATCGAACCCGAGTCCTCCGGAAGAGCAGACGGTGCTCTTAACCGCTGAGCCATCTCTCCAGCCCCAGATCTGACATTTATACATGCAGGCAAAAAGATGTTCAAGGGTCAACTGAAAACACTTGCTGCTCTTCCAAAGAGCCGAATTCAGATCCCAGCACTCACATTGGATAGCTCCTAACTCCAGCTCCAGGGGACCCTTTTGGCCTCTGCAGACACTCATATACCTAACACATGTAAATCATGAAATTAATCTAAAAACAAGAAACTTTCAAGTGACATGGTAACATAGCCCCAGCATTCAGAAAGTGAAGGCAAGAGAATCAGGAATTGAGGGGTGTCCCTGCTACACAGGGAGTTTAAGAACAGCCTGGATTACATGAGACCCTGCTTCAAAAAAATCAAATCACTTCACATCCATTATGGCAGCTCAGGAATAGAGTGTTTACCACTCACGAAGCCATGGAATTTCCAGTGCTGTCTCCAACAAATACCAGAAATTAACAAGTAGACAAAAACAGTGAAAAAAATCAGAAGCCTTGTACACCACTATTGGGAAAAGAGAGTTTTTGGCTGTTTAACAGCTGTGTGCCACATTTGTTAACATGGCGACTCCTTAAATCATTGATATGGCTCACTGAGTAAAGGCACCCATCCCTGGAATCCATGGAAAAAAAAAAAAAGCAGAAGGAGAGAACTGGCTCCACTAAGATCCTCTGACCGACACATGGACACACACACAGTCTCTCTCTCTCTCTCTCTCTCTACATAGAGGTTTGTTGGTCTGGTTCTTGCCATTGCTCTTGATTGTCACTAGAATTAGATAGTAAAACTTTTTACACACCACACACTTTGGGTGCAGGAAGAAATCAGGCTATAACAAGGCCAGAAACTTTCTTGCTGGCTGGCTTTCATAGTGCCTGAAGGTGCTCACAAACTAATAATAATTAGTTGATTGACTGATTAATAAGTGAGTTGAAGAGATGGCTCAGTGGTTAAGAGCACTGGCTGCCCTTCCAGAGGACCTGGGTTCAATTCCCAGCAGCTATAAGGCAGTTCACAACCGTATGTAACTCTTGTTACAGAGATCTGATGGCTTCTGACCTCTATAGGCACTGCATGTACCTGGTGAATAGACCAACACATGGGCAAAATGTCCATAAACATAATAAATGAAATTTTTAAAAATTATATTTAAAGAATAAAGTAAGGGGCTGAAGAAACAATGCTCTCAAACCTAGGTTTGATATTCAATGCCTGCTTTTGGCAATTCACAACAATCTGTACCTCTAGTTCCAGGGGATCCAACACCTGCTTCTGGCCTGAGGACACTCACCCACACATGAACAAGACCACACACACACATACAATTTTTATAAAGAGAGATAGACAGACAGACAGACACACACACAATTTTTATAAAGAGAGATACAGACAGACAGACAGACAGACACACACACACACACACACGCACGCACGCACGCACGCACGCAAAGAAAATGGAAAACAACTGACAGAAATTCATCAGAGGGCCTCAACAAACAAGATAAAAACTTGAAAAAGGTTAGAAAATCTAAAGAAAGCTGGGCCCAGTGATGCACACCCTTTTATCTCTGGGTTCACAAAGCAGACACAGGTAGATCTCTAAATCTGAAGCCAGCCTGTTCCACATAGCACGTTCCAGGATAGCTAGAGCTATAGAGACCCTGACTTTAAAAAAGAAGAGCAAAAAAGAAAAGAATGAAAAAGAAAAAGACGGTGGAAGAGAAGGAAGGGGAAGGAAAAGCGAGTCTGGGGAGATAATTCAATGGGCAAAGTGCTTACTGTTCAATCTGCAACAGTGATAGATATTCTCCAACACTGGACATGGCTACAAACAAATGCAACCCCCACACTATACGTAAAGAGGTCACTGGGGCTTGTTCACTGGCAGCCTAACTCCATGTTTCCTGAGGGACCTTGCCTCAAAGGAGTCAGCTAGAGTTGGACACCAAATGTGCAGACATCACTCATATACAATACACAAAGTTTTTAAGGCAATCCACTGCTAGCAAAGTAATATCAACTGAAACAAACATTAAATGCTAATTCATTCTCCTTCCCTGACCCCAACACAAATCAAAATGGAGCTGGGGAGTGAGGTCTATGTACAATAGGTGAAGTACTTGCAGCAAAAGCATATGACTGGATGTCTGACACCCAGAACCCACATAAAAGCCATGCACAGTGGCACCAATCTGTAAGCACAGCACTAAGGAGACAGCAGGTAGATCCCAGAGCTCATTGGCCAGCCAGTTCAGTCAACTGCTTAGACCTGGGTTCACTGAGAGACAATGTCACCCAACATTAGCCTCTAGGTTGCAAATACTCAGTTATCCCCAAAACACACACACAAAACTCACAGTGTTTGTAAAGGCACACAACAAAAGCTAGTATAAATATCTTTTAAAATCTGTTTCACTGACTGACTTACATTCAGTTGTGTAAAACCACATGTAATACTGGATACAGTAGCTCATACCCATAGTCCAAGCAAGACCTGACTGAGCTATAGAATAAGACTTAAAAAACAAACAAAAAAACCAACTAGGGTGACCAAGACTGACAACTGGAGTTCAATCCCTGAGACTCTCTCTCTCTCTCTCTCTCTCTCTCTCTCTCTCACACACACACACACACACACACACACAGAGAGAGAGAGAGGTAAATATAAATTTTTAGATGGGACAATATTTGTGCATGGCCTATAAACACTGTCCATTCACTCTGAGCAATCTCTAGAAGTGGCACCCAGCAGTTAAAAGCTGTGCAGTGTGCTTCCTCTGAATAGCACACTGAATATTCAATATACATGCTTTTTTCTTTGAACACAGAGAGCTAGCTTACTGTGTTGCTCAGTGTCTTGTTGCTGTGAAAGGACACCATTACCAGGGCAATTCAAAAGGAAAACATTTCAGAGTGGCTTATAGTTTCAGAGGTTCATTATCATCATGGTGAGAAGCATGGTGGTATGCAGGCAGACATGTTGCTGGAGAGGTAGCACAGAGTTCTACATCCTGATCCTCAGGCAATAGGAAGTAAACCGTGTATGATACTAGGTCTAGCTTAAGTATGTAAGACCTCAAAGCCCGCCTCCACAATGACACACTTCCTCCAACACTTCCCAATAGTGCCACTTCATATGGGCCAAGCATTCAAACACTTGAGTCTATGAGTGTCATTCCTATTCAAACCACCACACCCAAGTTCATCTCAAATTCACAGGCTCAAAACATTCTACACCAGCCTCCAAGCACCTCAACCACTGCTTCTGCCTTCATCCTTTTTGTTTCACATGTACCTTACTACCTAGTCCAAGGAAACTTCAAACCTACTATGTGCCCCCAATAGTAGTTAAAGCCTTGAAACTGGTGATCCTCCTGCCTCAGCCTCCCAAGTACTGGGATTACATAAATGCACAATCAGCCTAACTTTCAAGAATTTCTGATCTGTAGAGGGCTGAGCACATTTTGAATTGCCAAAGTCCACAATATAGCCTATGTAAATTATATGATAAGTACTACACTTCAATCTCTCCTTACTGTAAACAAAATTACAGCTGTCAAGAGAGACAGGGCTGGGGAAATGGTTCATTTGACAGAGCACTTGCTCTGCAAGCAAAACACCAAGAGTTTGGGTCCCAGAACCCATGTAAGAAATTGAGCATGGTGTATCTGTGATGCCAACAATGAAGAAATGCAGGCTGGTGACAGGCCTACACGGCTAATGATAGACCCTGTCTCTAAGCACGAGTAGTGCCTGAAATGCAGCACTCAGCGCGCACACACACACAAATGCACAAATGAACAGAAAGCAAGTGGAGACATCCTAAAAATCTAATCAGAGATCTTACAATTTACTTAAGTGGGTGAATCACTTTGTTCTTCCCAACTCAGGTCTATCATTATTAAGGAGTAATCCATAACTAAACTTTATCAAACACTTCCTCTACATATGAAGTTCTACCAACAAGAAGAGGTAAAGAGTTTCATCATGAGTTAAGACTTTATGAGATAGGTATACCAAGATTCTCTACAAGAGTATAAGAACTCTTGGGGGTCTCAGATAGGGTGTTGTCCCAACAAAAACCCATAATGATGGCTGGGCTGTGGTGGCGCTTTTAATCCCAGCACTCAGGAAGAAGAGGCAAGTGATCTCTGTGAGTTCAAGGCCAGCCTGGTCTACAGAGTGAGTTTTAGGACAGGCTCTAAAGCTACACAAAGAAACCCTGTGGGGGGGTGGGGGAGGAACCCACGCACCATACTGCTCAATATGGCAATCACTGGCTATACGTGGCAGTGATTATGTGAGTATTGAGACAGAGCTCATCTAATTTGGGAACTATAATGTATACATCTCAGCTAATCTCATAATTCTTTTTATTTTAATTTAATGTGTATTGGTGTTGTCTGTGTACCACATGCATGAGTTACAGATAGTTGTGAGTTGCCATGTGGGTACTAGGAATTAATTACACCCAGGTCCTATTAAAGATTAGTCAGTGCTATCAACTATGAAGACATATCTCTAGGCCCTCATTTTATGTTTCTTAAAAATTATTTGTATTGGGGCTGGAGAGATGGCTCAGCGGTTAAGAGCACCATCTGCTCTTCTAGACGACCCGGGTTCGATTCCCAGCACCCACATGGCAGCTAACAACTGTCTGTAGTTCCAGTTCCAGGCAAACACCAAGGCAAATAAATAAATAAATAAAGTTTTTTTAAAAAAAAAAAAAAAAAAAAAAAAAAAAAAAAAAAAAAAAATTATTTGTATTTAGTCAGGCTCACACCTCTAATCTTAGCACTTGGGAGGCAAAGGCAAGCAGACCTTGTTCAAGGCTAGCCTGGTCTACAGATCACTTCCTAGACAGTCAGGGCTATACAGAGAAACCCTGTCTTGGGGGACCAAAAAAAAAAAGAAAAAAAAATTACATGTATTTATGCATTGGGGGAGTGGGGAAGAGCACGTTATTTTTTCTTCTCCCATTCTGTGGGTCCCGGGATAAAATTCAGGGCTTCAGGCAGCAAGTATCTATCTACTTACCTTTCTTCCTTTTCTTTCTTTGTTGAGACAGTCTCTCTGTGTAACAGTACTGGCTGTCCTAGCATCTGCTCTATAGACCATGCTGGCCTCAACCTCAGAGACCCACCTGCCCCTGCCTCCCAAGCACTGGATTAAAGGTGTGCGTCACCACTGTCGTCCTGTCCCTTCCCATCTCATCCCATCCCCATACTTTTAAAGTACCTTTCTTTAACAGCTGAAGGCCATCTATCTCAGGAGTCCTTATTATTTTAATTATATTTTAATTTATTATATAGGTAGTGGTACCATGGCATACATGTGGTGGTCAGAGGGCAACTTTTGGGAGTCCTTCCTGCACTCAAGTTTGTTAGGTTTGCAGGTTCTCCGAAATCTTTCTATTCTGAACCAGTCAGTCATTTTAAACTGAACTAGCCCTGTGTGGGTATCAGGCACCATACTACACTACATGGAATCACTTGATTTTTCAACTTCTCCACACAGCTAGGCTGCAGAAGGCACGTATACCGAAAATACTCTACACAGTAACCTCAAGTCTGTCTCACTATTTCATTCATTGGTAAGTGGCTTATGCCTCATGAAAAAATTACCGCCCTTCAAAACAATGCTGCCATCAACGACAGACAGAATTACAGAGAAAGTAAAACACTGACGGAGGCATTTCGTGATACTGCTACAGTTGGCTGAAGGGTATAAAAGGTTTTTTTCCATTGTTCTACTTAACACATATAGGGGACATTTTTCATTTTCAAAGCTCAGGAGCAAAGCATAGTGGCACATGCCTTTAATCCCATCACTTGGGGGGCAGAAGCAGGAGGATCTCCATGCTTGAGCCCAGCCTGGTCTACATGGTTACGTCTCAGGACGGCCAAAGTTATCACAGTAAGACCCTGTCTAAAGAGAAGGCATTTCGGTCCACTGCAGGCTTAAGAGCTTACAACATGTGTGCACCCACCCTCCTTCCTGCTGCATTGGGGAACCTGCAAAGAGAGACAAATTTTCATTCATCTATTTTGAGAGTTTGGGTCTAGCAAATACAAACCTTACTACATTATCAAGGTACAAAATAAACAGATGCTTGGTGGTAACATACAACTGCAATCTAAATTGTAAATTCAAGGCCAGCCTGGAAAAAAATGGCCATATATATACACATATACATAAACATATAAACATTTAATGCATACCTGATAATAACTCAAACACTTAAAAATATAATTCAGTGTTGGAGAGATGGCTCAGAGGTTAAGAGCACTGGCTGTTCTTCCAGAGGTCCTGAGTTCAATTCCCAGCAACCACATGGTGGCTCATAACCATCTATGGTGACATCTGGTGCCCTCTTCTGTACACTGTATACATAATAAATAAATCTTTAAAATATATATATATATATATAATTCAAAGAGGAAAATATGCAAATGCAATCGAAGCAACTTCCCCTGCATTCCTATCAGGGAAGAAGCCAGGTACTGAAGAGCACTGGTGTGGGCTTGACAGACCCTAAGTGCATATTCTGACCAGGCTTTCTTGAGTAATTATAAATGGGATTGTTTCCCTCATTTCTTCATCATATTTGTCACTGGTGGCACACACCTTTTATCCCGGCACTCAGAAGGCAGAAGCAGGTGGATTTGTGAGTTCAAAGCCAACCCAGTCTACAGATTGAGTTCCAAGACAGCCAGGGCTGTTACACATAGAAACCCTGTACTGAAGAAAAAAAAAAAAAAAAATGGGGCTGGAAAGATGGCTCAGAGGTTAAGAACACTGTTCTTCCAGAGGTCCTGAGTTCAATTCCCAGCAACCACATGGTGGCTCACAACCATTTATGATGACATCTGGCACCCTCTTCTGTATACATAATAAATCTTTTTTTTAAAAAAACAAACAAACAAACAAAAACAAAACCCACTAGAACTTTCTAGTTTCAAATCTACATAGTTTTAAGTGGAGAACCATGAAAAGAACTGGAAGGTAGAGAGAATATAACGCCTCATTTTTTTGTGTGTGTGAGCCAAGGATGAAACTCCACACAGGGCATATATTCCACACAGAGCTGTCCAAGCCTACCTAAAGCTTTCTACTAGACATAGAAACTGAGCCCTCACTCAGTCAATCACCTTCTTTGGGCCAAGAGATACAATGAAACAAACTGAGTTCCCTAACTCAGACAGCCTGAATGAAAAGGTAAAACAAGTTTCTACCTTCAACTAATACAATCAGAAAACTCACACTGTGATGCTGTAAATCTGGTCAAAGCCACTGGCTCAGAAGATAACTGTGTTGGTCTACTAAATGCCATAGTCCAGCTGCCTTCTAAATACTTAAGGCTATATATCCAAAGATTAGTGCCGCTCTCAAATTGGGCAGAAGTTTCTTTCTGTAGTGGGCAGTAGTTATAGCAGAAACTGCTAAGTGGTCAAAACGCTGAGAATAAGTGAGTGCTTGGCCCTAAGCAGGGCACCTATATCAACACATCTGGCCCCAGACTCAAGAAATGTCATGAAATAAGAGGCAGAAAGAACTTAAGAAGAAGGGGTTGGGGAGGAGTGTTAAGAACATAATATGGTCACTGCACTCATAAGAGCACTGCAGCTACAATCACTTGCACAAGAACTATACAAGAGCAAACCATTATCAGTCCACATTTCAACAGAAGTAATTAGATTCAGTGGGTTACAAAAAAAGAAAGAAAAGAAAAATGTAGGGCCAGTTGTGGTGCACATACCTTTAATTCCAGCCCAAGGGAGGCAGAGGCAGACATTTCTGCCAGAGGCCAGCCTGATCTACATAGCAAATCCAAACCTAACCAGAGCTACATAGTAAGAAATATTCCCCCAGAGAGAGAGAGAGAGAGAGAGAGAGAGAGAGAGAGAGAGAGAGAGAGAGAGAGAGAAAACTAACAAAAGTTATTTCATAATTTAATCAGTGTCATGACCAGCAGTTTAAAAAATACTTCTAAAAAAATAATTTAACCTTGAGTCACCAACTATGAGTATGATAATTTCACTGTGCTATAAGGCAGTAATGTCCCTGGGGCCTAATGCCCAGGGTCATCAACTCAGTCAAAACATCCAGCAGAGTATGCTTTTTGAGGTCACATGATTGACTATAACTCTTCAGTCTCTCAACCTCATATCCCACTGCTCTTTCTCATTGTCAGTTACATTCGCCTTCCAAAGTTTTACTCTTTGACTCACTGGCAATTTAAAAGCATAAGTTATTAAACAAAGTGAGAGGCTAGGGAGTACAGTGCTTGCTTGGTATGCACAAGGCACTGGGTACAACATCCAGCACTGACTAAAAACCTTTCCTTGGCCATGTACCAAGTTCAAGGCCAACCTGGTCTATGTGAGATCCTACTCTTAGGGGAACAAAAATGTTTAAATAGATGACACATTACACTTATACATAATTATATAAATTAAAAACAATTAAGGAACAAGACTTATTTATGTGAGCCAAACTCAAGGTGGTAAAAGAAATCCTGGAGGCTGGAGAAATGGCTCAAGAGTTAAGAACACTGGCTGCTCTTGAAGAGAGTATCCATATAGTGGCTTACAACCATCTGTAACTCCAGTGTCCATCTGTAACTGCCTCCAACAATGCACACATGTGGTGCACAGGCGTATGTGCAAGCAAAACATCCAAACACACACACACACACACACACACACACACACACACAAAATTAAAATAAAGCATATGTGGCAATCACACACAAGTATGCACACATTAAAAAAAGAAAAAGAAAGAAAAGAAATCCTGAAGGGCAAAACTGTCTACAACTGTACTCTGTAAGACACACAGCAAGATCTTGTTTGTTTTCACTTTCATTTTTATTTATCTTCTATGATGCCAGCTAGGGATTTAAACCAAAGCCTAACACAGCTAGGCAACAAGCTGGGCAAATACTGCACTGAGCTACACCCATAGCCCCTCATCTTGTTTAAATATCTGTATTTACTTAAGAGGAAGATGTAATAAAATCAACAAAGGTTGTTTTTGGCAAGTCACCTAATATCTCAGAGCTGGAAGCTTTTTTTCTTTTTATTTTGTAAGATTTTTCTCTTTTTTCATACTCTAAAATTATATTATCTCAAGGAAAAAAATTCTTTAAGAAATGCAAACTAGGGCTGGAGAGATGGCTTATCATTTAAGAGCACTGACTGTTCTTCCAGAGGACCTGAGTTCGATTCCCGGCAACCACATGGCAGATAACAACTGTCTGTAATTCAAGATCTGACACCCTCACCCAGTTAAACATGCAGGCAAAACACCAATTTACATAAACCTTTAAAAATTAAAAAAAAAATACAAACTACTGAACTCAAAACTCTATAAGGCTGGAGAGATGGCTAACCAATTAGGAGCACCTATTGCTTTTTTTTTGGTTTTCTTTTCTTTTTTTTGTGGGGGTAGGGGGTGGGGGGGTGGGAGGTGTTCAAGACAGGGTTTCCCTGTGCACCCACCTACCTCTGCCTCCCAAGTGCTGGGACTAAGGGTGTATGCCGCCACCACCTAGCCCCACCTACAGCATTTTTACAGAGTACCTAAGTTTAGTTCCAGAACCCATGATCAATTCATAGCCTGTAACTTCAGCTCAGGAAATAAGATGTCCTCTTCTGGCCTCCTTAAAAACTGTACATTTCTCCCAAAGACACAAAGCTATCACTAAAAAATAAAAATAAGAGACTAGTGGTAAAAGCACTTGCAGAGAACCCAAGGTTCAGTTCCCAGCATCTACATGGTGGCTCACAACCATCAGTACCTCCATTCTCAGAGCATCCAATACCCTCTTATAATCTCCAAAAGCGTCAGGCACGCATATAAATGCAGGTAAAACACTCATAAAAACAGCATTAAAAAACCTAAAAATATTTTAAAATAAAAAAATTAAAATCCTGCTGGGTAGTAGTAGTGCACATCTCTAATTTAATCTTAGCACTTGGGAGGCCGAAGCAAAGCAGGTATATCATATATATATCTCTGTTCATATCATATACAAATATAAGTAATAAGATATTTTTTGAAGGGATTTTGGTATTTGAGACTTTTTGCTTCCCAGTGAGATTTTATTTATTTGTTGAGAATCTCATTATGTAGCTCTAGTTGGTCTCAAACTAAGAGATATGCTTGTCTGTCTCTCAAGTGCTAGAATTAAAAGCATGCACTAAACATGCCTGGCAATATTTTACTTTTCTGAAAGTAAACATAAAACTCCTTCCAATTACAAGACCAAAAACAAACCCATCTATGAGTAGAGTAAGTAAATACTTAGACCTCTGCTTACTAATTTCACAAGTAAATTTGTAATGAACTCCAGCAGAACAGTGGTCATCTCTATCACAGACCACATACCATATATATCTCTATGATATACCCGTATTTCACATGTCCATTTCTCGAAACACTGGACAGACACAGCATACATATAAATTACAAGACCCCAACTGTTTTCAACAGGAAGGTAGCTTATGGTACAACCACTTATAGAACTGAAATATGTACTTCAAGTCAAATGCTCTCATAGAGAGTTCATCTTCAAAAGTATGAGGCACTCTTTCTAGATTAAAAAAAAAAAAAAAAACTACTTTAAGGGGCTGGAGAGATGGCTCAGAGGTTGGGAGCACTGACTGTTCTTCCAAAGGTCCCAAGTTCAGTTCTCAGCAGCTACATGGTGGCTCAGAACCATTTATAATGAGATCTGGTACTCTCTTCTATATACATAATAAATAAGCAAACAAACAAACAAACTTTTTTTTTAAAAAAAAAAGAAACTACTTTAAGAACATTTAAGCGTGATGGCACTTGCTTATAAACCCAGCAGTTGAGAAGCTGAGACAGGAGAATTATAGATTCATAGCAAGCCTAGGAAAAGTAAGGTCCTACCCCTAAATAAATAAATCACATTTTCCATCATAGGTGACACTAGTTTTAAGATACAAACTGAAAAGTTGTAGACTTAATTCCCACAAACTCAAGAGTGTTCTACCCATGAAAAGCATGCTATGTGTCTGCCAACTTAGGACGTGGACAGGGGAGTTAGTACTGTGTTTGCCTTTCAGTGGCACATTCCTAAACAGGCAGCTGCACCCCTCACAGTGACAGATGACCCCGACACATCAAACACCCCAAGGCACTTTCATCATTATTCTCTCACTCACTCTGCCCCATCTTTTTGAGACATGGTCTAGCTATGCCGCCATAGCTGGCTTAGAATTCACTATGTACACCAGGCTGTCCTCAAACTCACTCATCCATGTATTTTTAATTTTTTTAAAGACAACTTCAAATCAATGTTTGTTTTTCTTTAACTGAACCTAGGATTCAATCTAGTACCTCTTGAATACTAGGCAAACCCTCTACCATTAAACTACATCGCTCCCCCAAACATTTCCAATTCAAAACCTCCAGCAGTAGGCTAGCCTAATAAATTCCATTTACATCTCCACTGAAGCTGTCACCATGACTTCAAGTGACTGTAAAAATAGACTTCTGTACCCGCTCTACACTATATAATACTAAAAGCAATTTCTACCTAGCCAAAATAGAACATTATAATTCAAGGAAAGTCGCCAAAGAAAACGTATGTGTGTGCACAGTGCTGTAGTAGAATGAAGTTCTCACACCACTGAAGCTATTTAGGACAAAAAGAATGGGATGGCTCTTTACGTCTGCATTGTGTGGCTATTAAACAGGATAGTGGGTTTCCCATCCCCTGTGTAAAACTGTCTAATTAGAAAAACTAAAAAAACACAAGCTCACATTCAGAACAAGAACACCAATCCAGTAAATGTCTCCTCTGCCAGAACTCTAAGCAGTTCCAGTACTGCTTTTTCTTTCAAACACACCTATTTGGACCAAACAAATCAGGTAAAATATGTAAATACAAAACAGCAAAAGGACATCCTTTTTATTACTCTTTCAAAAGATGACAAAGTGAGCCAGTCTTAATTTATGAATTGCAACTAACTTCAATAGGAATGGTTGAAAGACCTCACCCTCCACTGTTACCTCTTCAAGGAAGCTCCTCTAATCCACTGAAATTTGCAGCTATCCCCTTCTTCACTCAAACGCTCTATGCCCTTAATCTGTTTCCTCTAATCCCAGTCCTGTCTAAAACTGTCCACAGGAGTGTTGTTTAAGGATGACTGCCTCTCACAGTACGTGTTCAGCTAGGTGGGGTGGTACATACCTGAAATCCCAACAAGCCAAAGCTCACACAGGACAGTCTAGGCCACACAGGGAGCTAGCTTCAAGGCTCAAAAAAGGAATGTGAGATCTAGGAGAGCAATCATCTGTCATTTAATTAATTAAGAATGTATCCAAGAATGTAGCACAGCCTTACAGATGCTCAAGAATTAGTGGCGCTGAATGCAGAGTTCTAGGCACTTGAAGAGATAAGAATTTATGGAGATGTCTGATACTTAAATGGAAGAACAAATGCAATCAATACCTTAAGAAAATGAAGCCGGGGGCTGGAGAGATGGCTCAGAGGTTAAGAGCACTGACTGTTCTTCCAGAGGACCTGAGTTCAATTCCCAGCAAAACCACATGGTGGCTCACAACCATCTATGATGAGGTCTGGTACCCTGTTCTGTAAAACTGTATGCATAATAAATAAATGAATCTTTAAAGAAAATGAAGCCATAAAAAACACAAAGCCGAAAAATCAAAGAAAAAGTTCCTTACAAAGTGAGAGGGCTGCTAAGTGGTTTAATGAGTAAAAGCACTTGCCCCAGGTATGGTAGCCTCACTTTCACCTCCCTGGCCCAAAAAGCAGAGAGAACCAACTCCAAGTTGTCCTGACTTCCAACCCCACACTGTGAAATGTGCCAACACACACACACACACACACACAATTTATATATATATATATATATATATATATATATAAAAAGTTTATAAGATGAACAGTGTAGGCAATGTGGCACACACACATACCTGAATTACAAATGTACTTGTGAGGCTGAAGCAAGGTAGCCTTGGCTACATTTTTATAAAGGGTGGATGCAGGAGCATGCCATGGTGCCTATCAGTAATCTAGGTACTACTGAAGCAGAGGCAGAAGAATGCACCCTGCAGGTTCAAGGCCAGCCTGGTCTAAGTAGCAAGTTCCAAGCTAACATAGCAATAAAACTATTAAAAAAAAAATTTTATTTTTATCTTATGTGAATTGGTGTTTTGCCTGCATGTATAATTGTAGAGGTGTCAGATCTTGGAATTATAGACAGTTGTTAACTGTCATGGGGATGCTGGAACTCAGGTCTTCTGGAGGAACAATCAATGCTCTTAACTACTGAGCCATCTCTCCAGCCCACAAAAACATTCTTTAAAAAAAAAAAATCTGGGTGGAGATTTAATTAAATTTTAAATTAATTAAAAATAAATATTTTTTTTAAATCCCAAACTAAACCACGCATGATAGTGCACATCTTTAATCCCACCACTCAGGAGGCACAAGCAAGCAGAGCTCTGAGAGTAGACACCAGCCTGGCCTACAGAATGCAGCCCAGAAAGCAAAATGTAATGGGACACAGGTAAAGCCAAGGAGCCACGTGGCAATACACAGATTAATAGAAATGAGTTGAGTTAGGTTCTAAGAGCTAGTAGTTGGTAGTGAACCTGAGCCATAGGCCAAAGAGTTTATAATTAATATAAGCCTCTGAGCAATTATTTTATAAGTGGCTACAGGTGGGAGAACTTAGGACTGGACAGGAAAACTTTTGGTTACAAGTGGTTGCAGAGTTCCAAAACAGCCAGAGCTATATAATAGAGATCCCATCTGGGAAAAAAAAAAAAAAAAAAGCAAAGCTAAAAATGAGGCTTGAGAGTTGGCTTCTTGATTAAGAGTGTTAACTGCTTTCTCAGGAGGCCAAGGTTCAGTTCACAGTAACCACATGGCAGCTCACAACTACACAGTGGCTAACAACAAAGCCCTCTTCTGGCCTCTGGGCATCAGACAAGCATGCAAAGCACTTACAAACACGCACACAAAATACTCCTACATATAAAAAATAATCTTTTAAAAACTCAAAAATAGGGGCTGGAGAGATAGCTCAGCAGTTGGGAGCACTAACTGTTCTTCTGGAGGACCTGAGTTCAATTCTCAGCATCCACATGGCAGCTCACAACTGTCTGTAATTCCAGGATCTGACACCCTTACACAGTTGTACATGCAGGCAAAACACCAGTTCACATATTTTTTTTTTTTAAAAAAGGGGGGGGGCCTGGAGGGATAGCTCCGAGGTTAAATGCACTGATTGTTCTTCCAGAGGTCCTGAGTTCAATTCCCAACAACCACGTCGTGGCTCACAATGACATCTGGTGCCCTCTTCTGTATAATGTATAATAAATAAATCTTTAAAACTCAAAAATAAACAAACAAACAAACAAACAAATAAATAGACAAAAGGGATTAGGTTGATTAATGGCTCAGGGATTAAGAGCACTGTTTGCTCCTGTGGAGGACCCAGATTAATTTCCAGCACCCACAACGTAGCTCACAGCTGCTTTAACTCCAGTTCCAAGGAATACAGCACCTTCTTCTGGTCTTTGTGGACATTGACTGGGTTTGCATGCAATGCACTTAACATACAAGCAAGCAAAACACTCAGACATAAAATTTTTTAAAAGATTTTTAAATATAAAAACAACCAAGAAACACACAGAAAAGCACCTGCTTGTGTATGACCCCGAGTGCAATGTTCCCCAGACTCTGAGAGTGTCTGCAACCACAAAGAAACTGTTCTACTGGAGAGCTGCCTCCTTGGCTCTAGAACCCACTAGGCCTTCTGAGAAATCAAAGCACAGCCTGTGAGAACTGTAAAACCTGAGTCCTTCACCTAATAAAACCACTTCTGGGGACTTTCTCTAGAGAAAAATTAAACTGAAGCAAAAAGATTCTAGGATGAAGATGTTTCGTAGATGTAAACATCTACAAAGCAAAACTATAAAGACCAAAATCCCAACAGTTAGGTAGAAACTTAGCTTAGTAAGTAAGTTACTGTTTAAGAATTAAAAAAAAAAAAAAAATCACCAGGTTAAGGGGTAACAAGGCTAATCAACACATGAGCAAAACCTCACACAAAAAGGTCAAAGTCTAGAATATCAGTGGGTTCAAGTGCAACTGTAAGATTTTAAGAAAGTGATCACATAATTCTCTAAGAAAGACAGCTTAAGTGCTGACAAGAAAAAGTTGTTCTCAAAGTTACAAAATTCTTTTCACCCAAAAACCAAGTCCTATCCAAGCTGGCTGAGTAGCAAAGTCATTGTCTAGCAATAGCGGGGCCCTGGATCAGAGTTCTAGGCTGTGGGAGGGCCCAGAAATAAAATGTCATTTCAACAGCAGTGAGCTTCTAGGCTGTGAAGAACATTTTTGCTTTCACAAACATAACATTAATGCCACTTTTTCTTTTTCATTATTTTTTTAGGTTTATTTATTGTGGGGGAGGAGGGACATGGCCATGGGGTGTGAGGTCAGAGGACACCTTCCAGGAGTCAGCTGCTTACTGCTATGGTGATGGTGACCGGGTAAGGATCCTGGTTGACACACCTGGCAGCAATCGCCTTCACCCACAAAACCATCTCACCTGCCCCCAATGCCACAGCTGCTTTCCTCAACCATGTTGTTTGTCAATCTTATTTTAAGTGACACAAGCCCAAGCAAAATTCTAGAAGTTGTTATGAATTTTCAAAGAACCCACAGAAGACTAAGAACTTAAAGCAATTCTACTATCGTTAACAGTATAACCAAGGCTCTGTATAGAACAAAATCGATAAAAAACTGTCAAAAGAGTAAATGCTAAAATTAAAACGTATGCTTCAAGTAAAAGAACTTAAAGCAAAGAAAACTCGAAATGCCTTTACCTTTGGAGGAACACAAACTTAGCACAAAGATTCTGGATACTCAAACCTCCAACACCTGGGAGGCTCACCTCCCCGGAAATCAACTCCACTACAATCTAATCTTTATGCCTATAGAGATCATAAGGCTTAGAAACTTTAGTTTTAATTTGCATTTGAACAAGTTACATACATCTGCCACTTTCTGATAACCGAAGAGAAAACATGGAAAAGCAAAAGAAAACAGGACGAATCTTTACATTAAAACATTTTTCACTAAAAGTAAAGGACAAAAAAAAAAACAAAAAAACAATAGAACCCTAATTTTGCCGAGTTGGGGGGAACTATGCAAGCTAAGCAGGAAAAAAAAAAAATAGTTCCCAGCAGAATCCCTTAAGAACCTGCTCAGATTCACCCTACGGGTTAACTTCTGCTGTAAAGGAACACTCTCTGGAAATGGACGTCTGGAAAATGCGGCTAAAAAGAAAACTCTGTACATGAAAAATCCCCTAGCCCACCTCTTAAGTCCTGGATGTCTATTTAAGGAGGAAGCTGGTCAAGGCCCTGCCAACCAGGCCTAAGCCAGAGGGAGGCACAGCAGTGCCTGTAACACGGATGGACTCGGGGCACAGGGGAAATGGACTTGCATGCCCTTGGTAAGCTCTGGCGGCGCTTCCCAAGTTAAGGACACGGGCCACAATGGAATGGAGTCTATTGGCATTTGCCTCTCCGTTTTAACACTAAGCATTTTCTTAGTTCGTGAAATACGAACTGACAACCACCCCCACCCTCCCCACCCTCGCGCGCACACACCCTCCAGAGTCAAGTCCAGTCACACAGGACAGCACCCGGCCTCCAGCTCCTACCAACAAAACCGGGCCCAGGGTAGAGGAGAGGGGGAAGAGGGTAGAAGCCAACACTCGCGATGCTGCCGTCAGGGCCCGCATCAACTCCTCTGTTGCGGTCCCTCATCCCTAGAAATGTCAGAAAATGGGACGAGGGCTGCGGGGGGAAAATGCGGTGTCCGATGCCCGCCGCCAACCCACCTCCCCGAGTCCGGCTCTCGCCCACCTCTATTCAAAGGCGCCTCCTGCTCGGCAGACCGGGAACGGCAATGCGGATCGGCCACCACCCGCGCGCAAGGGACCTTGCGGGGAAGGAGGGAGGCCTGCCCGAAGGGAGCCGGGCACTCCCACCCCTTCCCCAGCTGGGGGAGGGCAGCCCGCTGCGGGAAACCCGCCGCCCCAGATCTAAAGGGGGATGGGAGCCGGAGGCCGCTAGCCACCCACCTCGCCTTGGATGACCACCTTCCCGGGGACAACCGGCTGATCCTACCTGGGGTGGCAGGGCCTTAACTCCCCCTCCTCCATCCCGACTCCCCCAGCCCGCAAAGCGGCTCATTTCAGAAGAAGGAGCCCTGCGACCTGCACCCTGGGCCCAGCCGCCCTTGCTTCACTGGTAGGGGACGCGGCAAGGGGGTGGGGCGGGGATACTAATCGCCCCTCGCGCACACACGAGGGGTAAGGGGGCCGCCGAGGCCTTCCATCTTGGCCGTCTGGGGGAGGGGACGCGATGGTGCGGGAGGCTGGACACGGCCCGACAAGCCCCAGGAATCCTCCAGCGCCTCCCGCCCTTCCGCGGGCCCCCCAGCCCACCGCGATGCGGGCCGATCACGGGACGAGGCGGGGGAGGGGACGAAGCGGCGCGGGATCAAGCAGACAGGCGCGGAGGGGGGGCCTGGGGGAGCCGACACCCACCTGCCCAGGCCGGGGCGCCCTCCGCCCGCGGCCGCCGAGGAAGACGCCACTGGCGCGGCCGGGGCCGGCACCACGGAAGACGAGGACGACGCGGCCGAGGCCGGCGCGGCGCCGGGTGATGAGAGCAGGCCACCGCTAGGCTTGCGGCCACTGGTGGGCGCGGACGGCTGCGGCTGCGGCTTCAGCGACATGGTGAGCGGCCCATACACCGGCTCGCACGCCGGGCGGGGACAGCCGGGTACCGGGCGCGCAGAAGAGACGCCGGAGCGCGGCGGGGACGCGCGGACGCCAAGCGGGCCGGCGCGGGCTGGCGCGCTCGCAGGAGCCAGAGGCAGCAGGACGACGACGAAGGGGCGGGGAGGCCCGCAGACACCGAGCAGCCTCCGGGAGCCGGGCCGGGACGCGGCGTTGCCGTTGCTACCAAAACAGTCTGAGGCGCAGGGCGGCGAGCGCGGCCCGCGGGGAGGGGCGCCGGGGCCGCGCGGGGGAGGGCCGGCGGAGGGATACGTCGCCGCGCCGCCCCTCCCGCCGCGCCGCGCCGTCCGCGGGAGCGAGCGCCGCGCGGCCCAGCCCGACAGGCGGAGCGGCTCCGGGCCCGCCGCGGGCCGCTGAGCGGCGACGATCGACGGGTGCATGGGAACCCGGCTCGCGGACGCGCGCGGGGCGACGCGGCTGGGAAGGCGCGGAGATGCGAAACGGCTGGGGGGGCGGGGGACCTGGGGGGGGGGGACTCTTTACCGGAAGTCGGAAGGGTCAGGCGGAAGTTGAACGTGAGACGGCTTGGAGGCCGATCGGGACACGTGAGAAGCCGGCGCAGAGCTGGGCCGCGTTAGCTCTCGGGGGTCGGGCGAGGGCTGCGGGGGATCCGCCCTCGCCGAGGCGGGTCTGCCCTTCGGGGAGGGAGTGCTGGGCTTCGCCCGCGGGGCCTATCGTGGATGGGTGCGGCGAGCTCGAGTGTCCTAGTCTCTCTTCGAGGACCTTGGTTTCCCCCACCGCATACAACGTAGAGCATGGCCCACGGGCGCCTTCGGGGCACAGACCCGCAGTTTTTTCTGCGATCCCCCGGCCTGGCACACAGTAGGCCCCCAGGTGCCTCTGCGTGCTTGATTTCCCTGCCAGCATGGGAAGCTTGCCACCGCCAGCTGCTTCACTTTGCCCCACTTTATCCACCCCAGCGAACTGTTGGGTATCTGACCTTCATTTGAACCCGTTTTCCCTCACCCGAACTTTTGATTCCTCCTTCGGGAGACTCGAAAGGAAATGGACGTGATTGGTAGGGCTGGATAATGGGGTCTCCCTCAGTGGAGACAAAACAGACCACAATAGTGTGAACTTTAGACCTTGATCGACCCTTTTAGAAGTTTTACTTTAACTCGGGGAGGCCGCCAAACACTGTAGTCCGTTTTTTGTTTTTTTGTTTTTTTGTTTTTTTTTTTAAAAAAAAAAAAAACTTTATTTATGTATTTATTTTTCTTGGTGTTTGCCTGGAACTGGAACTACAGACAGTTGTTAGCTGCCATGTGGATGCTGGGAATCAAACCCGGGTCCTCTGGAAGAGCAGACGGTGCTCTTAACCGCTGAGCCATCTCTCGGTCTCGTTTTTTGTTTTTTTAACGTGCAATTAAATTGGAAGCAAGTAGGTAACTTTATTTGCAATGAGTTTTGGTTTGTCTTTCCTTTTTGAGATTGCTTTAGGAAATGATGGGCCAGAGAACAGCAAAATCTTCCTCATTCTACTAAAACCATTCACATTAACTAAAGTCAGGCTTGGTATTCATACCTGTAATATGAGCACTTGGGAAGTGAAGGCAGGATTAGAGATTCAAGGTCATCTTCATCTGCATAAGGAAATTCCTGGCGAGGCTAAACTACAAAGGACTCAGTCTTAAAAGAGACAGTTAAGGGGTCTGGACGGATGGCTCAGACTGACTGCTCTTCCAGAGGACCGGGATTCAATTCCCAGCACCCACATGGCAGCTCACAACTGTCTGTAGTTCCAGTTCCCAGGTCAAGGCAAATAAATAAAGTTTTTTTTTTTAACATTTATTTATTATGTATACAGTATTCTGTTCCTGTATTCCTGCAGGACAGAAGAGGGTGCCAGATGTCACTATAGTTGTGAGCCACCATGTGGTTGCTGGGAATTGAACTCAGAACAGCCAGTTTTCTCAAACTGCTGAGCCATCTCTCCAGCCCCCAAAGTTTTTTTTGTTTGTTTGTTTTTGTTTTTTTGTTTGTTTTTTAAAGGGGCAATTAAATGAGTGATGATCCCTGGCTATGGCACTCCTTTAATCCCAGCACTCAAAGCAAGTGGATCTCTTAGTTGGAGACTAGCTTGGTCTACACAGATTAAAAAATTACTCGAAAAATAGGGCTGGTAGCCAGTCGGATGGCTGAGCATGTAAAGGTACTATCCACCAAGCCAGACCACCTAAATGTGTTCCCTGGGACCTGCCTGCATGGTGGAAGAGGAAAACTTAACCCCTTGGAATTGTCTTCAGACCTCCACACTTGGGTCGTACCAGATGTGTGCCCACACATATATACACAATAAATAAGACTTTAAAAAAAAAAAATTGAGCTGGAATGTCACTCAGTTTTAGTGGGAGCCTAGTCAAGCTCAAGGGACACTATTGGATCTCCACAACCCCTGGCTCACCGACAAATAAAACAGGAAAAAAACGTGCAGCATATTTAAGAGTCACTAGTAGGCCAATTGAAATTAATTACCTGGCTGGTAGGTAGTGACTCAACCTTAATCCCATCACTTAAGCAGTTAGGAGGTGAAAAGCAGGTGAATCTCGTTGAGTTCCAAGCCAGCCTGATTTACAGAATGAGTTCCAGGGCAAGCTGGGCTGTTACTCTGTTAAACCTCGTCTCAAAACACCACAAAGGAATTAACCTAGATAACCCAAGTAGAATTTGTCTTATTTGGCAAACACTTGAAAAAAATTAAGCAATTTTTATTCCCCAAGAACATTGACAGAGGGGAAAAATTAGTCTTTCTAACTGTAGTAGCCCTTTAAAAAGTTAAACTGACTCAGGGCGATAGTGGGCACACTTTAAAAAAAAATCTTTATTTATTAATTATGTATACAGTATTCTGTTGGCATGTATTCCTACAGGACAGAAGAGGGCACCAGACCTCATCAACAGATGGTTGTGAGCCACCATGTGGTTGCTGGGAATTGAACTCAGGACCCCTGGAAGAACAGCCAGTGCTCTTAACCTAAGCCATCTCTCCAGCCCGCTGTGGCACTCCTTTAACCCCAGCATTTTGAGAGGCAGAGGCTAGCAAAGGCCAGTTCCAGGACAGCCAAGGTTAAAAAGAGAAACCCTGTCTTGAGGGAAAACCTCAACCAACCTGAAGAAGACTGGCATGGACACAAAGCCTTGAATCTGAACGCTTGAAAGGGAGAGATCAGAGTCAAAACAGTTCAAGGACAACCTTAGCTATAAAGCATTTTTCTGCCAGCAATCTGAGGCACTGTTTACAAAAAAAAAAAAAAAGGACAAATTTAGAATTTAAAACAGTACTTGATCCCTAAGAAAATGAAAATGAATTAGTATAAAATATACAAATACCAGTAATTTCATGTTAAAGATATTTTTATGTGCATTGGTGTTTTGCTTTGCATATATATATATGCCTGTGTGAGGGGTCAGACCCACTAAAACTGGAGTTACAGACATGTGAGCTGTCATGTGGGTGCTGGGAATCAAACCCCAGTCCTCTGGAAGAACAGCCAATGCTCTTAACCATCTCTCCAGCCCTGTTAAAGTTTTGTTCGTTTAATGAATCAGTTTAACTCTGTGTTGTCTGCATCTGTTCTTGTTAACATGTGTGTGCCTGGTGTCTGAAGAGGTCAGAAAAGGGCATCAGATCCCCAGAACTTGAGTTGATAGTTGTGATCCACCATGTGGGTGCTTGGAATTGAACCTGGGTCCTCTAGAAAAACCAAGTAGTACTCTAATGGCTGAATGAGCTCTACAATCCCAAGATACTTTTAATTAACCTAAAGAAAATCAAAACTGAAAAAAAATTAATAAGAAAAAAGACACTATAGAAACAAAATCACCATTGTTAACAGCCAGAACTGGAACCAAGCTCTCTGAATTCAGTGGTAAGACCAAGTAAGTCCTAAACACACAGAGTGCCTGAACTTGGTAGCTACATATGACTTCATTTATGCTAAGTAAATGGGTTTGGGTTTTGAAATCACATTTATGCATATATTTATTTTGTGTGTATATGTGTGTGTGTGTGGATCAAACAATTCATCAGACTCAATGGCAATCACTTTTACCCTCTTATCCATTTGACTGACCCTGGTTTTAGATGTTTGTATCTGAGACAGGGTCTTGCTCTGTAGCCTTAGCTGTCCTAGAACTCACAGAGATCCCCCTACCTCTGTTCCCCAAGGTCTGAGGTAGGTGTGCCATTATGCCTGGTAGAGTTGCCTTTGCTTTGTAGGAAGAAAACCTGACAAGAACTAAGAACTAGGCATTGCTGTGGAGCTGTACTTGGAGCAGAGGCATCAGAGAGCATCTTTGGCATCAGAGGCGTTAGTCTGAAACCCTGAGAGTGAGCTCAGGGTGTGGCTGAGTGCTAGAAGGTGTACTTAGCATATGTGAGGTCTGGGGTTCAATTCTCAGCACTGAAAAATAATGAATGTTGGGATAATGCCCTACAGACCAGTGACCTGGGAGGCAGCTTCTACAATGACTCCAAATGATCTTTGTCCTAGTGTTCTAACCCTATGAAAACCTGTCCACTAGAACATAAGCTATGCCTCATGACTCTCTCCTAAGTAAAAACTGGGAAGATTAGATCACAAAAAGACCTTATATTGAGCCACTAGAAAGTCCTTGCTCAAAACACATAAAAACAGTAGATTATGGACATATGCGTGTCTTTAATCCCAGCACTCCAGAGGCAGAGACAGGTCTAGTATACATAGCAGGTTCAAGCTACCACCTTTTTGAGACCTTATTTCCAAAAGGAGAAAAGTTAAACACAAAGAGCTAGGGATGTGGCTCAGCTGACAGAGTCCTTGCCTGTGTGCTTGGAGCTCAGCTTCAGTCCTCAGCTCTGCACAAACAAGGTATGGTAGGAGCACCTGTAATCCCAGCATTTGGAAGGAGTTCAGGGGCATCTTCAGCTACACTGCTAGAATTTTTTTGTTGGGTTGGTTAGGAACTTGTTACTGTTTTTTTTTTCCAAGACAGGGTTTCTCTGTGTAGCCTTGGCTGTCCTGTAACTCATTCTGTAGACCAGGCTAGCCTCAGACTCACAGAGATCTGCCTGCCTCTGCCTCCCCAGAGCTGGAATCAAATGCGCCACCATGCCTAGCTTAAAGTATTGGTTTTTGTTTGTTTGTTTATTCTCGGTTTTGCATATCAGAGTTTAGGTTTAATATAGATCTTGTAACCTTAAAAAGCTTTAAAAATATTTTTTAGGGGCTGCAGAGATGGCTCAGAGGTTAAGAGTGATGATTGTTCTTCCGGAGGTCCTGAGTTCAATTTCCAGCAACCACATGGTGGCTCACAATCATCTATGATGACATCTGATACCCTCTTCTATATACTGTATACATAATAAGTAAGTCTTTTGTTTGTTTGTTTGGTTTTTTAAATATTTATTTATTTATTATGCATATAGTTTACAGAAGAGGGTACCAGATCTCACTATAGATGGTTATGAGCCACCATGTGGTTTTGCTGGGAATTGAACTCAGGTCCTCCGGAAGAACAGTCAGTGCTCTTAACCTCTGAGCCATCTCTCCAGCCCCATAAGTAAGTCTTTTTAAAAAATATATTTTGGGGGCTGGAGAGATGGCTCAGCGGTTAAGAGCACCCTCTGCTCTTCCAGAGGACCCGGGTTCGATTCCCAGCACCCACATGGCAGCTAACAACTGTCTGTAGTTCCAGTTCCAGGAAAACACCAAGGCAAATAAATAAAGTTTTTTTTTTTTAAAAAAAAAATATATATATATATTTTGTGGCCAGGTGATGACAGCTTTAGTCCAGCACTCTGGAGGCAGAGATAGGCAGATCTCTTAAGTTTGAGCCCAGCCTGGTTTACAGAGTCAGTTCTAAGACAGCCAGGATGACACAAAGAAACCCTGTCCACAAAAATAAAAATTATGTATGTTTTGTTTGTCTATATGTCTTTTTTTTTTTTAAAGATTTATTTATTTATTATGCATACAGTTTTGCAGAAGAGGGCACCAGACCTCATCATAGATGGTTGTGAGCCACCATGTGGTTTTGCTGGGAATTGAACTCAGGTCCTCTGAAAGAACAGCACTGGAAGTCAGTGCTCTTAACCTCTGAGCCATCTCTCCAGCCCCCGTCTATATGTCTTTTTATTTTATTTATTTGCTTACTTTATTTTGTGTTGGAGTGTTTTGTTTGGATGTACACCTGTACACCAGGCGTGTGACCTGGTGCCCCAGATTTCAGAAGAGGGCATTGAAACGGGAGTTACAGACAGTTGAAAACTGTCATTAGGTATAGGGACTAGAACCTGGGTCCTCTGCAGGAACGCTGAGTGCTCTTAAGCACTAAACCATCTCTCCAGCCCTGTGTATATGTCTTTTATACCACATGTGTGCTTGGTTCCCACAGAGGGCAGAAGAGAGCATTGACTTCCCGGGAGCCAGAGTTACAGATGGTTGTGAGTTTCCATATGGAGGCTAGGAGTCAAACCTTAGGCTTCTAAGCCATCTGTCTAGCTCCAAATCATACAGATATTTTAATGTAGGCTTAAGCACTAGAGGTTAAGAGAAAGAAATGTGTTCAGATGAAAATAAGACATACATAAGAGCATAAATGTGCACTTCTCACAGAAGAGCCAGGAAAAGTAAGACATACCCAAGTGTGAAACCAGGCTTCTCAAGGGGATTCACCTAGGGGTAGCCAGAACTACATCAGACCTTGGCTCTGTCCTATATTTTTGGACTGCCATCACTCACCACCTTTGGAAAAGCTAGCTTTCAGTTGTAAAATGGATCAGCAGGTAAAGAAGGCATTCGCCACCTAGCCCAAGGACCTGAATTCCATCTTCATGACCCATATAGTGGAAAAGAACTGACTCACACTAGTTGTCCCCTGGTTCTATATGCTTGCCATATATGCACACCTGCACATACATGCAACACACAAAATAACACAGGTAAAATTATAAAGGTGAGATTTAAAGAGGAAGAAAAGCTAGCTGTCAAGTAGTAAATTTTGCAGGTACTTGGCAAGGACCTGAAGCCTCCACCAACTGTCACCAGGAACTGGATGGCTACCACCGAGGCATGTGAATGAACTTGGTATCAAGTCATGCCTTAGTCAAGCCTCCTTATGACTGCAGCCTATGCCTACATCTTCTAGGCACTGCTGGAGCTCAGGTCACCCAAATAAACTACACCTGAACACTTAAGTTGTTGGAGTTTCTGTGTGTGTAGGGGTGTGTGTGTGTGCAGGCAAGAGGTGAACAGTTAAGTGTCTTCATGAACCCTTCTTCACCGTGTACTCCCAGCTGGCCCAGAGGTCACAGATCCAATCACCTCCTGAGTGCTAGGTCTACCTGGTATATCCTTTTTTTTTTTTTTAAATAGTCTGGGGATCAAACTCCATGTCTTCACATTTGCATTTTCTTTCTTTACCCGCTAACCCATCTCTCCAGGACTGGACTACATCTGTTGTTTATTTTGCTAAATCTAAGGCCATTTGCATGTGTAATATTTACTGGTGTTTTGAACCATTCTGTGAGTTTTCAGGGTTATGGCACCACCAGTAAGTCCTGCAACATTGTCCTTTGTCACACTGTAATCTGTTCTTCAACAATGGGCCACTGATGTACATTGTCCTTTATCACACTGTAATCTGTTCGTCAACAGTGAGCCACTGAGGTACATTGTCCTTTGTCACACTGTAATCTGTTCTTCAACAGTGGGCCACTGATGTACATTGTCCTTTGTCACACTGTAATCTGTTCGTCAACAGTGGGCCACTGATGTACATTGTCCTTTGTCACACTGTAATCTGTTCTTCATCAGTGGGCCACTGAGGTACATTGTCCTTTGTCACACTGTAATCTGTTCGTCAACAGTGGGCCACTGAGGTACATTGTCCTTTGTCACACTGTAATCTGTTCTTCAACAGTGGGCCACTGAGGTACATTGTCCTTTGTCACACTGTAATCTGTTCGTCAACAGTGGGCCACTGAGGTACATTGTCCTTTGTCACACTGTAATCTGTTCGTCAACAGTGGGCCACTGAGGTACATTGTCCTTTGTCACAC
>PVIH01007793.1:0-46828 GCA_004025045.1 Sigmodon hispidus
CTCCCCCTCCCTCCTCCCTCTCCTCCCCCTTTCTAGGTCTTTTCTTCTCTCCCTCAAGGCCTTCCTTCTTTTCCCCCTCCACCCATGTGTCTTTTTCACTAACCTGTTGATCAGTCCCTGCTCATATTTCCCTCTATTGACTTTTCTTTCCATCTCTCCATCAATACATGTATTTATCATGTTAGCCAATCATCCAGCTATCATTCTGTCTCAAGCCCAGGGTTGGGGAGATGAGCACATTGAATAACAATCTTTTCTCTTTTGATTTTTACCTTTTATGTGGGGGAGGGGATTTGTAGGGAAAATTTCACCTAAGGATGTATTTGGGGCTCTATACAAGAAAGGGGACATGCCTCTTATTTCTGAGAAGGCATCATTCAGAGGCTGAAAAGAGAGCCATTTCTTGGGTTGGAATGCTTAGTGGTAATGACCAGGAATAAACCTCTGGGTTGAGGGGACAATGGGAAAGGCAGAGTAGGCGTGGGAAGGGGAGGAGTTTAATGTCATTTGATGACTCTTGATGATTCTTCCAGAGAGTCACCTATCTAGTTAATAGTTGAGGAGGTTGTCAAAGGAGGACCCAGCCCAGACTTGAAGCCAGAATTCTGTCCTGTGAGTGTTTGGGAACCACTGCAAGGCTCTCAGCAGGCTGGTGCATAGGTCAGTGAGCATGTAGAAAGATTGTTCTTGGTGGTTGGATGAGGAGAGACTGGAAGTACTGAGATTGTTTAAAGCCTGCTCTAAGAGCCCCAGGAGAATTGACTTTACGGCATCTTGGTAGTGGAGCTGGGCCTGGAGGAGGGATTTAGAGGGTGTGAAGGGAAGGCGAGTCAGCAAACCTTGACAAGTGACGATGGTGACACCCTTTGTTTAGAGGCCACAGGAGGAAAAGGGTTTTTATGGGTGGGAACAGTTAACATACTTGGTTTTAGGTATCTATGGAAACATTGAGTAGAGATCTAGGAAGTAGTTAGTTATAAGACCTGAAACTTCTGCAAGATGTAGGGGGGTATTTATGAAGATGGTGAGATGTAGTGGAGAGTACCATTATACACAGAATGATAGCTGGCTTGGAGGCTGGAGCCTAGACTTTCTGAAGAGAGTTCTCTGTCCGCAGTGGTCAGTCTAGAGGAGTAGGAGGAGGTGTAAAACAGTGAGGCTTTGATGATTATACTATTATACTGTTGTTTATATTAGAGGGAGCTGAGTGAAGGATATTTGTATTATTCAGAGTTCTCTAAAGGAACACAACTAATGGGATGAATATATATGAATATATATATATGGATTTTTTAAACCTTGAAACACTTTCACTAAAACTATATTTTAGTTTATATCCTAAGAGTTGAAACATTCATCCTGAAGGGAGACTTGTTGAGATCAGGAAGTCAACAACTCAAAAGTCTCAGGAAGTCTCTGAAACTTACCAGATGCACAAGGCCCCTGTTCCCCTGTTATATTAGCAGTCAGGACTGCTGAAGAGAGGAGACTCTGATCTGTTGATCCTTCTGCACATCATACAGAGGGCTCTAGAGATGCAGCTTTCATGATGATTGCCTTTGCTAGGTTGGCTTTCAGTGATGCCACAGCTTTTGAATCACCTATGTTTGTGTCAGCATCCTTAATAAATTCACTGGCTTGTTAGGGTGGACTTTGGTGTTGGTGTTACCTTGGTCTGTTGTTAGTTTCCTTTCTGAGGTGAAAAGATGTTGGTTTATTTCATTCCATAAAAGTGTCACACAACATAAATGGCACTCAAACAGGGCAAAGAGAGCAAAAAGTGAGTTGGGGAGGAGTGGTTGTATGGGTCCTCTAATGGGGACTGAGACACACAACTAAGGTTCATCTGAGGGAGGGTGTCTGGAGGGGAAATCCATGTAGCATAGGGTGGAGCATCTCCTTGAAGTGGCAGTTGCATGATCCTTGTCATAGATGAATGACAGGACATGCCACTAAGTCTGAGATGTCTGAGGATGGAACACAGGTATGGCAGAATCCCAGGGTTCCCATCTTCCTCCACTTGGGCAGGCAGGCATAAAACTGAGGCTCAGTTGTCTTCTCAGAAAGATTCTGGTTGTTTAGAGGAGGAATTTTGGTGGGAAAAGGAAATGTAGTTGCTACCACTCTCTATGCTTGCCTTCGATGGGAAAGCAAGTGAGAGAAAGAAAAGGGTTAGCCTGATACGTAGGGCATGGGAGAGAACATAAGTCAGAGCTCTCTTAAAGAGTCCCTCGGAAAAGTTGAAATCTATGGGAGGAGTCGGACAGTGAGGAAAAAGGATCGAGCTAAAGGTGGTAGAAAATATAGAAAAAGGGAAATGTTTTCCCATTGGCACAAAAAATGGAAATCCACAATTCAATATACACATGGAGATCCCCAAAATTGCTTGATGCAAGACACCATGCTAGCTAGGGAATGTTCTGTCTCACCATAGCTTAAATTGAGAAAGACTTTATGGGAAAAGATTTTCACCAACCCTACAAGTGATAGAGGACTGAGCTCTAAGATATATAAAGAACTCAAGAATCTAGAGCCCAAAACCTTGAATAACCCAATCAAAAAATGGGGTTCAGAACTAAAAAGGGAATTCTCAGCAGAATTACGAATGGCTGAAAGGCACCTGAAAAAGTGCTCATCATCTTTAGCCATCAGAGAAATGCAAATCAAAACAACTTTGAGATACCACCTGACACCTGTTAGATTGGCTAAGATAAAAGACACAGAGGACAGCCTATGCTGGAGAGGATGCGGAACAAGGGGAACACTCCTTCATTGTTGGTGGGAGTGTAAGCTTATTCAGCCACTTTGGAACGCAGTATGGCACTTTCTCAGAAAACTGAGAATCAATCTCCCCAAGGACCCAGCAATACCACTTCTGGGTGTATACTCTAAAGATGCACAGTCATACTCCAAAGGTATTAGCTCAACTATGTTCATAGCAGCATTATTTGTAATAGCAAGAACCTGGAAACAACCTAGATGTCCCTCAACTGAAGAATGGATTAACAAACTGTGGTACATCTACACAATGGAATACTACTCAGCAGTAAGAAAAAATGATATCCTAAAATTTGCAGGCAAATGGATGCACTTGGAAAATATCCTCCTGAGTGAGGTATCACAAACTCAGAAAGATAAGCAGGGGATGTGCTCACTCATTAGTAGTCTCTAAATAAACAAACAAACAAGAAAAAAAACAAAGCATGCCCAAGCTGCAAACCACAACCACTGAACAGCTTGGGATCAGAAACACCCTGGACTGACTCCTTAGATCCCACTCCCCTTAGAGGAACGCCTGACTTACTCTTGAGGGAGGGGGGACAAAACTGGATCTGCCAGGAGTGGAGACTGAACTAAGCAATATTGGGGCAGTGGGACCATGGGACTGTCTGCTGCCTGCCCAGGGAGGGGATGGGGAGTTGTGGAGAAGAAAGAATGACCTGATGTGGTGGGAGGGGGAAGGGACCTTGACTAAGGATATGCAAGGATAGAAAGTATGACTTCTTTGATAATAATAGTAATAATAATAATAATAATAATAATAATAATAAAAGAGAAAGACTTTAAATAAAATAACGGAAGAGATTGTCACAGCCTGGCTCATAAGGCTGTGGAATATGGGAGCAGATGAAATCACTCTGAGTGCTCTGACAGTCCGGAAGCAGTAATGTAACTAACTACTCACCCCTCTTTGAGATGAAGACTTGGTGGACTGGCTTGTAAGAGCCATTGGAGAGCCTTGGTTATTACCAGCTGAGGTTCCTGTAGAGACCAGAGGCAGGAAGACAGCAGAGAAAGGACAATTGGCACTGAGAGCCTTGGGCTTGAGGGAGGAAGCGCTTGGTACTCAGTTTACTGGGCCTGGTTTACAGGACTGAAACAGTCTAATTCAGGGGGGACCTTGGAATGGTTTAGGGCATTGGTGGCTCTGCCCTAATATGTGATTGTCTTTATGAGCTCAGAGAGACTCTGATAAGTTGAATGGCCTCCATCTAAATGTAAACAGGGTTCATAAAGTGTAAGGACAAGAAGGGACGTAAAAACAAAACAGAGAGGCTGGATCGCTCCAGCGCTCAAAGGCAACTGTGGGAGGTCATGTGGAGCTGAATCTCAAACAATTCAATAGAAAGCCAAGTGCTGGGCTAGTGATTTCCCAGAAGCCTTTAACTCCTCCCCAGCAATAGTTTATATAAGAAAAGAGTAAGCCAGTCCTAGGGACAGGCAATTATTCCCCCCAGGGTATGCGGTGTGAAGTATGTGGGCGGTAGAGACTGTTCACCCAGGCTGGGGCCTTTTTGGCAGCTAAGTGTGGCTAATGGAAAGCGGCAGAACAAGGGAGCCAGCTCCAGCGGTAGGCTTGGAAGGCCAGAGTGTAGCCCTTGGGCCTGAGCCAAATCAAACAGCACAAGCCGGCCCTGCCGACCCGGTAAGAGGCAAAGAGGTGCATAGCAACCCTGTCACAATGGCAGTGGGATGAGGAAGACAAGTGTCTCAAAGAAAATGTCAGTAGCTTGTAGAGTTTTCCAACACGCCCCTATGCCCAACATTGCTCTTTTGGTGAAAGAATTGTTAAAAATGGTGAAAATTTTCCATATTGTGTTGGGCCTTTCCAGTGCTTGCTTTTTGGTATCTTCTTAGTTGAAGATCAACTGCTCCTTCCTTGGAATGGAAGATCATGGCCTTCAGAGATTCTGCTTACTCTCTCTAAAAAAATGCTTCATTACATAATGGTAACCTTTGCGTGTCTTACAGATTTATGCAAACATCTTTTTTTTTTTTAAAAAAAAGACAGTTGAAAACGCAGTAAAATTTTTAAAGAGGTTATCCCTCATGTTTGGTGGTGGTGGTGGGGGACACACACCCTCAAAAGCCTTAAGTCTGTTAAATAATAGAATCCCAGTGCCAGAGATGGGCTACTTCCCTATGAGTTGCTGGCTAGGGAGGCCCTATAACCCCCATAACAATAAGACCTTTGTCAATGTTATTGGTTACATGCTAGAATTAGATAACAAACCTTATCATTCAGGCATTGTACATACACTGGTTGCAAGACACAGAAACCAGAGTGGGGCTGACCTGAGGCTTTTTCTCTCCCTGTCGCTGGCTCTCATAATGATGAAGCCACTTCATAGGGTGTTGGTGGAGAATTTCTAATCCTCCTCCTTGGCTGTGGACCCCTCTATAGAACACTATCAAATGCTGTACAAGATGTGATTACCATCAGCTTTCTGATTGAATTTAAAGTCCATTCCATAGACTGTGAATTCATTTCTAGTACTATAAGTCAGGGGGAAAAAACCTATGTCTGGGGAAGTCATAGGCCCTGGTGGGGGAAACAACTGCTATTGTTTTATTAGATGGACATAATGTGCCTGTCAAACTGCCTCCTAGGAATTTATAACTACGGCCATAGATCACTGTTGTCAGCTGGTCTGGGAGGAAACTTCCTTTACAAGTGATGGTGAACCCCTGAGACCCACAATTGCATCAAACGTATGTACTCTGAGATAAATTTATGAAGAAAGTGAAAGGCCTTCACACCGAACTCTTTAAAACACTCAGGATCTTGAAGAAGACACTAGAAGATGGAAAAGCCTCTCATGCTCATAGTTTGGGAGAATTAATATTGTGAAAATGGCTAACTTACCCAAAGCAATCTACACATCCAGAACAATTGTCATCAAAATTCTAATGTCCTTCAATATAGAAATAGAAAAAAAACACCCTAAAATTCATTTGGAAGCATAAAACATCCTGGGCAGCAAAAGCAACACTGAGCAAAATGAATAATGCTGGAGGCATCACCACACCTGAGTTCAAGTTAGACTGTACTGTATTAATGAATGGACACATCAATCAATGGAATGGAAGGCCTAGATATAAGCCACATAGCTATAACACCTGAATTTTGATAACAACAACAACCACCATTTGAGAAAAGACAGCCTCTCCAATGGAGAAACATGGAAATTGAGTATCTATACATAGAAGAATGCAGCTAAGACCACCATCTGCACAGAAGGCAACTCCATGTGGATTAAAGACCTTGTGGTTAGACCTGTAGTGGCTGGAGGGAAAGGTTTGGAAACACTGGAAGTGTAGACAGCTCAGAAACGGGTGCCATGGATCTTCCCTGGCCACTGCCTGGTGTGAGACCACCCAATACTGTTTTCAGACAGGGCTGCCCCATGTCTGTACCTAGGTCTTCTCACACTTCTCCTTCCTCAGCTTCCCAGGTGCCAAGATTACAGTACACACAACGATCATGCCTGACACTATTTCATATAAATGTGCTGGAATCTTAAAGAATTCTCAAGGATAAGAAGGAAAATCTTACACATTCACTGACACGGTTCTATTTTTTGGTGTTTTCTGCTCCTTTGTGTAGTTCTGGACTTCTATATAAGTATGATTTTTCTCTTACTTGAACGGCTTTTGTTAACATTCAAAAATATTTATTTCATGTCTGTGGGTGTTTTGTCTGCATGTATGTCTGTGCACCACTGGAGTGCCTGGTGCCCACAGAGTCCAGAAGAGGGCGCCAGATCTCCTGAAACTGGCACTATAGATGGTTGTGAGCTGCCATATGGGTACTAGGAATTGAATCCAGGTCCTCTACAAGAGCAGCCAGTGCTCTTAACCACTGAGCCATCTCTCCAGCCCTCTGTTAACATTTCTTATGCATCAGTGGGTTTGGTGGTCATCATTTTCTTCAGCTCTTCAACATCTTCACTTTGACTTTAAAAACACCTCACACGTAACTGATTTCCACAGGGTTATTCTATCATCTTCTCCATCGAGTTATCTCTGACGTGGTGCCTATACCATTGTTATTCTTTGGCTCTCTGTGTCACGTGCTGCCTTTCTCTGGCTGCCTTTAAGATATTTGTTAGATAAAAATCGGTTGTACTGTGCCATTTTATTGTCTTTAGAAACATTTTTGTTGTTTCTTTGAATGTTATCTCTCTTCTCATCATTTTTTGGCTTGGATTGTGTACATAACAGCCTGCCTGGCCCTTGCCTACAAATCAGTCATGCTTGTGGCACATACTACTTTTTAAAAAGTCTCTGTATAGTTTTTAGCTTTAGAAGTTCATTTTGGCTGTTTTTTATTTTTAGCTCAGATAGCTGCTTGACTTTTTGAATTTATGGATTATAGTTATTTTAACTGTTTTAATGTCCTCACTTACTAATTCTGGCATCTGTGTCGGTTTTCAGTGCCAATTCATGGATTATTCTTCTCATTGTGGTTTATTCTTACTCTTTGTATTCCTTGGTAGTCTTTGATTGGATACCAGATGGTATGCATTTGTTACTTTTGGATATGTCTGTGTTCCTGTTAATCTCTGCTCTGGAAAGAAGTCAAGTTATTTAAAAACAGTTTGATCTCATTGGGTCCTGCTTCTGTGATTTGTTGGGGACAGTGTTTTACCTCTGGGGAATGCTTCCATATATCTTAAGAAAGACCTGCAGGGATGCACCATCTGATCCACTGAAGTTTTGGCCTCTATTGTCTGGTTTCTAGCCCTGTATGAATGTCGGATAGCAGTCATTGAGCTCCTGAGTCTTTCCACAGCCTCAGTGTTCTCCCTGTCTGCAGCAGCTGATCTGGCATGCTCCTGTTCTTGGAAGACTTCTGGTGTCTGCTCTCTCACACTGCCCTGGTCTAGCTCCTAGACTCCTGTCAGCTGCTGAGATCCACTTCAGTGCCCCTTTTCTGGGCTGTGGCCTGGAATTTCTCTCAATATTGTTGGGATAGATACAAATTTCAGTTTTCTTATTTCATGTCTCTCAGAGACCACTGACCTTTGTGGCCTGGTGTTCAACATTTTAGCAGCTGTTGTTTCATGTATTTTAATAGCTTATTTGGTGTTTTTAGTGGGTAGATAAGCAAACATAAACATCTGTTGGTTTCTGTTTCTAGGGGCTGATGACAGGCCTGCCTCCATCTCAGGCTGAAAAGCCATCTTAGAGTGAAGACAAACTAGGCTTATTCTTGTGTATTATTAAATTTCTGTTTCTCAAGGATTGGGCTGTGCCTCACCTGTAACCTTACTCACAAATGATTCTGTACTGCCTGTTCCAGGAAATGACAGTCATGTCTTTGTTTCGAAAAGTTGTAATGAACATTTTAAAACCCTACTTTTGTTTCAAAAGGTTGTCATGACTACCTTGTTATGACCACCTTTTCATGTTTCTGCTTCTGGACCCCACTTAATTTTTCCACCAAATCCCCTGTTTGGAAGATCCTTCTGCCTGAGCTATAAAACCTTATTTTCTCCCTGTCTGAGGCTGGCCTCTTCAACCCATCTTAGGGTGAGGCAGCCCATGTACACAAATAAAAAAAGCTAGCTTTAATTAATTTCTTACTTTAATTATTTTGGCCATGCTGATTTGGGTCGGTGGTCTTTCTCTTCGAATCTCTGGGATTAACACTGTGTGGACTGGCCCTCACTCTTTGGTCAGGGTAGCATTTTCCACATGATTTAACAAAGGATTAGTAAATAAGCCAGTGAAGAAAGAAAAGAACGTTAGGCTTCATTATAAAGATGTAGAATCAGATGAGGTAAAGTTTAATTATCAGTACACGGCAGAGCGCAGATTCAAAATCAGACCCATTGACTCAATTGTTATATCAGAGCATAGTTGTAGTGAATGCCTCTTTAAATCAGGGGAAACCATTTGTTAGACATTTAATCCTGTCTCTAGTTAAAGGAATTTATGGCTGAATCTCAAATTTTCTTTTATTGTCCTTGTAGTCTTGGATGAAGGCCTTCTCCTCCCCTAACCTCCCCCAACCATCTTCCTCTTCAGCCTAGGTGTCCCGGAGCGTACTTGTTCACACCTATAATGCGGGAATAGTGACACCTAAGTCACAGAGACTGTCATGTTTGTAGAAGGGCTCTCTCCCAGGCCTGTTGATTCCAGACTTCACTTGGGCAGAGGATGGGCATGGGACTAGGTAACCCATGGGGACTGGGAGGGCTGGGGTGGCGTTGAAGGTCACAGGTAAAGTGCCATTGAAAGGAACAGGGTTCATCTGTAATTCCGGCTGCTCCAACATGTGGGTACTTGAACTTTGGGTATAGATCAAATTTTCTAAGATAGGTCAAAGCCTTCAGTTTGCTTTGTGGATTCTCTTGATGTCTAGGAAAAAAAAATGTTGGTATATAATTAAAATAGAAACTATGTGTGCTAAACAATGCAGCCCTTCACTGTAGGTGACGGTGTTCTGAGCAACAGAGCTCCCTTGGGGCAAGGTTGGCATGAGACCAAAATGACTCTTACTGGGAGCTGCAGTACAGCATAACGAAGAAGACTTTCACACAGGAGGAGACATCCTAAGGAAGGGTGAAGATCTTCTTTTGCAGGAGCAGCAGGGATGGAGTCTGGATGGAGATCAGTTGAGGGACCGAAGCTGGAACACTGTGGTCACCCAGAGGTCCTTCCCTGGCTGGGAAACGGGAGCAGGACTGTAGCATCTTCTCTGGGGAGGCTCCCCCCTGCTCGAGCAGAGCTGTTAACATCCGGAAGCCTTTCCCGGAAGCAGGGCTCTAAGCTGCTATCTGGTTTACTGTGGCCTGCGGTGTTCATTGGCTCCCGAGTGCCTGCATACCTTCCATCGAGCTGTAACACTCAGCATTCATTGGCTCCCTGAATACTTTCCATTCGAGGTGCAGTGCTCAGCTTGGGCTCCCGACTTCGAGGATCTCTATCCATCTGGGCTGCACAAACTCCACCCCGTCCCAAGGAAACACCCTATCAATTAGTTCCAGGTTTGACTGGATCAGTGAAATAAGGGTCCAATCAGAGGTTAATGTTTGTGATTATGGACAGAGATGAGGTGGGATGGGAGTGGGCGGAGTCAATAAATTGACCAGCTTCTACAAGCCTACCAGAATAGAGGGGTAGGCTCTCGGGAGGGAACTCTGAAAAGGCATTAAAGCCCCCAGTTTTGCTTCGCTGTGAGCACATTTCCTACCTCTTTAATCGTCACAGCAAAAGAACCCAGCAGTCTGGCTGCTGTCACCTCATCCTCTCTTGTTATTACCTTTCACTTCCCCGTGATTATCTTTCAATTGCTAGTTCCCAGCAATTATGTTTTACTTCCTGTCTATATATGAGTTAGCCTCTTCTGGGCATTTCATATAAAGAGGGTCATAACTCTGCAGTCTTCCTGTGTCTGCGAGGGTCTTTACATGTTAATTTCTATGATATACACATATTAAAAATCAGACACTGTGTATGTTTTACAGATATTCTCTCAAACCTGAGCTTGTCTTTTCAAATTTAATTTTTTTAATTCACATTAAAATTTTAATACAAGCATTGTGCTTTATTGCAATGATTTGTATTAGTATCTGATTATATGGTTCTTCAAAACCCATACCCAGAGAGGGTTTAATGATGAAAGTATCTCTTTCCTTAGAAGAAATGATCAAATACATTTCTATTTTAAACTAGTGAAATGCACACACAGCCTGCTCATTTCCATACTACAGAAATGTAGGGAACTTTGCTGCATTAATTTTCCTTAAACCTGTGGCTTTTGAAAATCCTTCACTAGTGTTTTTCCATAGAGCAGAATCCTTAATTTTGGTCAAGCACAGCTTATCATTTTTTTTTTCCTCATGAGTCATTCTTCTAGAGTTGTAATTAAGAAATCTTTGCCCTTACCTATAATCACAAACATGGAGGGAAGACCATTATCTAGAGACTAAGAGAATGTAAGAAGTTGCCATGGGGAGACTTTTACAAGCTAAATTCAACAATCCTGAAAGGAAAAACCTTGTCTCTAGCCAAACCCAGAGCTGTGGAGTGCAGCAACCTGACACTCACCACTGGGCTGCAGCCCCTCTGCATCCTGCCTCTGTTCAGGTCTGAACACTAAGAGCCTGGACCATTCTGGTGTTGCATGGCTAGGATCACATGTCTGGAAATTACATACACAGTACTCACACTCGCCTCCAAGGAATCAACAGCAGCCTGTGACTGCCTACATCCACACTTTGAGAATTACATGTCAGGAAATGATACACAAAATTACCAAAACTGGACAAATACTTTTCCAGGAATGACTTTGCATGGCCAGCTTACTGCCTCATACTGCAGGCAGGGCCCTGGTTATTTTTTGATTCTACCATCGTCCAAATGAGTAAATGAATGAATCCACTGCCCATCAGAGCCTTTCATGTTATGGTACTAACCAGTTGACCACAATAAAGTTTTCTCCTATGTTTTACTTTCAAAGATTTTCTTTTTAAAGAGACACCAGAATGAGGTTTTTTATTTGTTTGTTTGTTTGTTTGTAAGTGAAACATGTCTATAGACTCTGGTTTTTACATATTAGTTTATAATGCAACAAATATTTGGCTATATTTGGTCATTTTGATCTATAATATCAGAGAGTGATCTAATTCAAGTTCATGCCCTTCACTGGTTACTAAATTATCAGCTATCAGCCAAGCCACAGGCATCTATCTCTGCAGTAGTTCTCACCTTGGGCTAGTTTTTCTGGTCAAGTTCTTGAATTTACTAAACATTGTCTGCCGTAGATAAGGTGACCAAGGCCTGAGGAAATGCAGTGTGTTGCTGGAGGATGCCCTGCTGGGCTTCACTTAGAGTTACACATTATAAAGCTCAGCGACACCCTGACATTCTGCTCGCTAAAACCAAGACTTCTACACACATTTTCCTGGAGCTCCACATTTTACATGTTTAACTATTCAAACACTGTGACAAATTGCAGTGGATGGTTTAGGAATGTCCCCCAAAGGACCCTGTGTTAACGTTTTGTCCTCTGGGTGGTGCCAGCATTCTCTACTGGTGGGTCCCTTGGTCACTAGGATCATGCCCCTGAAGGGGGATTGTAGGACTCCAGTCTGTTCCTCTCCTTTTTTGTTTCCTGGATCAGGCTCCATGAGGTGCTGCCTCACCACATGTCCCCAGTCCTGGTCAATTGGTGGTGTATTGGAACCCCTACATTCTGAGTCAAATACATGTCAGGCTCTCTATTGTTATGATAGATGCATGTTAGGTTTTCTGTTGTTATGACGGATGCATGTCAGGTTCTCTGTTGCTATGACAGATGCATGTCAGGTTTTCTGTTGCTATGATGGATGCTTGAAATAATTTAAAGGTGAAAGGATTTATGCTGACACACGATTGCAGAGTTTTCAGTACCCTTTGAAGGAATATGTGATGAAGGAAAGTGTCCTCATGGCTCTAGGAAGGAGAGGGAGAGGGAGACAGAGACAGACAGGGAGAAAGAGAAAGGGGGGGGTAGAACACACAATGGACCCTTCAAATGCATACTTCCAATAACCCACTCCCTCCAACCAGGCCCAACCTTCCATAGTTCTACCACCCAATCTCAGATTTATTAATGCCCCTAATTGTTCATTAGGTATCAGTCCTCATCATCTGATTGTCTCTGGAACCTCCCTGCCTGCCATGGGCATACCCAGAAGTGGGAATTATTAATCTCATAGAAGGCTCTCAGCCTAATCAAGTTAATAATCAAGATTAAACATCACCTAATGGGTATGAGGGTGCACTGGTTTTGACATCTGTCACCTTAGCGATTACCAGGGTTGATTCAGTGGATGTGGCTGGCTAGGGTGTTTCCTGAAGGCCGGTGCTCAGTCAAAGAGAAAGACCCTTCCTGAATAGAGGAGGACTGATTGTCTGTCAAGAGTATTCCAGGAGCTGTGCCATCCTGCTGGAACCTCCCAACAAACTGCTAAACATCACAGTTAATTATGTCTAGTAGTCCGTTATAGCAATAGTGATAACAAGGAGCATAGCAAGAACCTTTGAACGTGCTGTGTGCTGACGTAACATTTAGCCATGGCCAACAGTTTCTTCTCACTAAAGTTTTTCCTGTTATATATGCATAATTAAAGAAAATTCTGAAATTGCCAGCAAATCTAGCTTTTGAATATTTTTAGCATTCTTTTCTTTTCTTTTGTTTTTTTGAGACAGGGTTTCTCTATGTATCTTTGGTTATCCTGGAACTCTCTCTGTAGACCAAGTTGGACTCCAACTCAGAGATCCACCTGCCTCTCTCTCCCAAGTGTTAGGATTAAAGGTGTGTGACTCTTAGCATTCTTAATTTCTATTCTTTGGCAAACTGGAAGTTTTAAAAATATTTGCATGCTAAAAATACTTGAAAGTTTTGTAGCCTAAAAACATTGGATCTGGGTTGCAGTGTATTGCAATACAACACATTTGTCATTCACAACTGATTTCTTCTTCTTTTTTATCCATTAACACATTTCCTTTCACTCTGTGGTTGACTCATATTATGGTTTAGATTTTAAATATCCTCTTAATGCCCACATACCTAAGACTTGGTATCCAGTGTTTAGTACTACCAGGAAGTAGTAGATTCTTTGGGAGATGGATCCTGCTAAGAGGAATTTAGGCCATTGATGTACTCTTGATTGTATTGTATACTCATTGTATTGGGATTCTGGGCTCTCCTCCTCCTCTCTCTGATGAATGGACTCTATGAGGTAAACCAGCCTCCCTTTTCATGTATCCCCACTATGAACTCAAAGCAACAGGGCTGAGGTGGCCTGAAGCCTTCAAAACAGCTGATTATCACATGAATTTTGTCACAGCAGCAGGAAGCTGACTGATACAACCTATAAGAAGATTTTATGGCAAAGGTGATTTTTCTTCACCAGGAGACTACATTGCCCAGAGTCTCTGGCATGTGAATAGAGAGGTATGTGACAGATGCTGAGGTCCAACTGAGGTGTGGGCAGCAGAAGTTTTCCTTCTTCCCTTCCATGGAGGATAGGTCTTTACTATGGTAGAAAAAAAATGGTAGGAGGGTGGACTCAGAGTGACTGCTTGAGGAGATGGGGAGAGCTCCCAAGAACAGTTCTCTGAGCTGCACTGAGGTGAGGAGCCAGAAGCCTATCTTTGTTTGTTAAGATAATGTTGATGCTTGTATTGCAGCACATTCTCGTCCTTTCAGTTACTACTAGGTTAAGCAAATAAGGTAACATTTCTAATACAACAGAACTTTTTATTTGTTCTGTATTGGGTTCCTTCTATTATTTATTGGAATATAAAACATTCTTCTATTTTCAGAGGGTTCCAGAATCAGTGACTGACTTTAAGTTGAACTTTACAGATAGGGGAACTTTGGGTCCCAAGAGAGGTGATTTGTCTGGGGCCACAGACTTGAGGCAAGGCTAGAACTGACTTTGACATCTGTAACTGGGCCCTTTCTTTTGGTAAGGGCCCCTGAATCTTCTCGTTTCCCTTTTCAGGAACACAGGCTTCATGCAAGACTTGTCTGCATCTCTCAGCTCCAGTTCTGCCTAATTTGCATAATTTGTTAGCCAACTCACCTTGATTGGATTTGTGATGGTCAGGTGACCCAGACCGGATTAAACCAGCTAGTCCCAACATCTTCGTGGTAACTCCCCAAGCTGTTGACATGGGTCTCTAGCTTCTGGGGCTGTTCTAGAACATCTAGATTAGAAACAAAGGCATTAGTGGTGGGGATACCAGCAGACAGAGAGGTCTGGTGGCAGTGTTTGAGTACTGGCTCAGCCATGCCCAAAGCCTACCCCAGGCCATTTTCTTTCTTTTGATTTTGTTTTTTTCTGTTGTTGTTGCTAGTTTTGATCGACTTTTCTGACAATTGAACCTGATTTATACATACTGCTGTCATTTTCTCATCAAGGAACGGGAATCCCTGATTTTTGTTTTGTGTTGTTTTTGATGATAGGAATGCCCCACACGGGAGCTCTGCATCGATTTTAACCCTCTCGGAGTCTAGATACTCTTTGAACTTACTGGGGAGTACTGAATACAACATCCACCAGAACCTGAGTTGCTACTGGAGTACTGCTGAAATTGAAGGAACTTTTTCTACAAAAAACCAAACCAAACAAACAAAAAACAAAAGTGTGCTGAGCGTGATAAACAAACTTGTGGAAATAAGATGTACAGATGATGCACTAACAGATATTTAATATCACTAAGACTCCAAGAAAAACAGATGTTGTAACCAATGAGTGCAGTAAAGATTGTCTGGGAGTGGCAAAATGTTCATGGCTGCAGGAAACAGGAGAGGAATGTGGCCTAACCTTTTCAGAGCATAACTTGGTGACTATTCAAGTGCAGAACATATGTAGCCTTTTCCTTAGACCTTACCCTACAAATAAACTTTGATGAATCTACAAAGATGTAAGTAGATATAAATGGGTAGGGAAGTATTTGTAATAGCAAAAATACTGGTTCCAATTACCCAGTGAAAGGGAACTGTCTTTATCAATCCCAGGACATCCAAACCACAAAATCAATTCCAGTTGCTAAAAAGAATGAGGTCACCCAGGATGCATAAGGGTGGGAAGGTGTTGAGGGTGTATGATGCCAGTAATGTGGAGACGGAAATTAATCTTTCCAAGGTTACAATGAATTTGGGAGTAGGATAGGGAGCCAGGGGACTTTAAATTTCAACTAATTAGTCTTCTTCCTGGCTGAAGGGAGGGCACATTGGTTAAGAGAAACGGCTGTTCTTGCAGATAACCCAGGTTCCAGCACCTGTAAATTCAGTTCAGGGGATCTGATGCTGCCTCTGGACTCTGAAGGCTCCTGTACTCACCCATGCATGCACCCCTCCCCTTCATTAAAAGATTAAAATAAATCTTAAAAACTCTTTATAACTTGATTTTTTAATTTGTATGAGCATATATTACCTTACATATTCATTTGAAACCTAATATTAATAATACATGAAGTGAAAAATTCAAAAGGCTCAAGGGGGATGTGCCAGTTATCTGTAACCAAATGATAAAGAATTAATTTATTCCTAGCCTGTACTTATTGCTTTTAGGAGGAGGAGGAGGAGGAGGAGGAGGAGGAGAATGGGTGAGGAAGGGTAGAGGACACTGTTGGCTACTTCTCTGTGTCTTTCTCAGAGTCATTCTTCGTACATGGGCTGGATGACATGAGGCTTCCTGAACCCCACTTAAGTGCTTGGAAAACCTTTGAGGGTACCCTGTCCATAGTCCCTGAGCTGTGGTTCTCTAAGGCCTGAACCTGAACCAGGGGGACTAGAAAGGTACTGGGCCCCTTCCTGCCAGCTCCCCTGAGCCAGGCCTGCCTGGCAGATACTCAAACACTCATTAGACAAGACAGATCTGTAGGCAAATATTTATCCCTGTGCAGCTGTGGGCTGCAGGTGCAGGGCAGAGTCCTGTTTACTTAGTGTGCAGCCAAGCGGGTGCTGCCTGTTTGCTTAGTGCCCTTGCTGGCTCTGCTTAGATGCCCACCTGGGAGCAGGCTGGGGCAGAACGGTCAAGTGAAAAGTCAGGAGCTGCTGCCCTGGCAGCCAAGCCTTGCAAAGTGTCGAGTCCTGACTGCTGCTGTGACTTAGTTGGTAAAATGAGCCAAGTTCCCGTCTCTCTCTTGCAGCCTGTGCTGTCTATTAAGGTGGGTCATTGTCCACCCCCTTTCCAGGATCTTTCTTAGGGTTCAGCTCCCACGCCCACTCTTCAGCATCTTCACTACTCACCTCTATTCAGGGTGGTTGGGGTTACTATTAACCACGGTTGTGACCCCAGCAATTACCACATGGTAGCAATGGTTGGCCCTTGGTTTCCACATATGGTTGTTTCCTGGATTTCCTGCCAATACCAAGGGAGAATGCCCATGGTCCTTCTATACTTTATTTTATTTTTTTTGTGGTGCTGGGGAGCAAATCCAAGGCTTCAGGTAAGGGCTCTACTGCTGAGCTGTGGTCCTGCTAGGCTTTATTTCTTGGAATCACCTCTAGATGACTTACAATGTTTAACCCAGTATAAATGCCATGTAAGAACTTGTACTACATGCTTCAGAGGATAATACTAAGCACAAAAGGAGCTCTACATGCTCAATGCAGACACTATAGAATCTTTTCTGAATGGGGAGCCTGCAGATGTGGAGGTTGATCATACTTTTTCCTTTTTAGATTTATTTATTTTTATTTTATATGTATGAGTGTTTTGCCTACATTTGGGTACCATGTGTATACCCAATGCCCAAGGAGGCCAGATGACATGAGCAGATCCCCTGGAACTGGAGTTATAGTCTTATGAGCTGCCACATGGGCATTGGGAATCAAACCCAGGTCCTATGGAAGAGCAGTTAGTGATCTTAGGCTCTGAGCCATCTATTCAGCCTCTATACTTACCTGGTTCGTGTTTGTCTTGGTGAGATAACAAATGGACAAAGATGAGGGACTTTTGTACACTTTGATTTCCCCATCGAGTCTAGCACCTATCAGAAACATACTAAATATCTACTTAGGGTCAGTTTGAGTGAGGTTATTCACAAAGGCTTTGAATACTACACCAGTGAGTTGAGGTGTTCTCTAGTCAGAGACAGGAAATTGTTGGGTAAGGAAATACAAATAATAAAGGCAAGTAAATAATAAACCAAATGCTCCTAATTGAACAATGTAAATTCTGCATCTTCTTCTTTCCCAGCCACATTGCTTTTCCAGATCTCTTTTTCCTTACCCCAGTCCATTGGCCTTTCTGCTATTTCTTTTTAAAAATTAAAAAGATTGATTTATTTTTATTTAATATACATGGTTATTTTGCCTGCATGTCTGCATATGCACCATTTGTGGACATTGCCTATTCAGGTGACAGAAGACATGGGCTTTAATGGAACTGGAGTTATAGACAGTTGTTAGCTGACATGTGGTACTGGGAATCAGACCTGGTTCTTAACCTCCGAGCCATCTCTCCAGTCCTTTTTGAACAACCTGGGGTTATTCTAGCCACAAGATCTGATATCTTCCAGTTTGTGTGTTGAAAGTCACTTTCTCCACCCTGGGACAGTGGGCCTGGGAGATGGGGCATCTGAGGGGTCTAGTTAGAAGGGCTCTGCCATCTCACATAGCTTAATGCTTTTGCTTCAGGAGTGGAATCCTGATCAAAGGATGAATTTAGTCTCCATCCTCCTTCCCTCTCATCCCCCACCCTCCCACACTCTTTTGTTCTTATACCTTCCTGTATGATGGGGATGGTGTTGTGGGAAAGCCTGCACTCTAGAACTGAAAGAATTAACCTTTTCTTTATAAATTACCTAACCTTTATGTGGTGGTTTGAAAAAAAAAATGGTCTCCGAAGGGAGTGGCACTATTAGGAGATGTGGCTTTGTTGGAGTAGGTGTGGCCTTGTTTGAGGAAGTGTGTCATTGTGGGGGTAGGCTTGGAAGTCTCATATGCACAAGAATCACTCAGTTAGACACTCAGTTCACTTCCTGTTGCCTGCATATCAAGATGTAGGACTCTGAGCTCCAGCATCAAGTCCCACTGTTAGAATAAGGTACTGAACCTTTGAAATGTAAGGGGAGTCACCACGGTTAAATGTTTTCCTTTATATGAGTTGCCATGGTTATGATGTCTCTTCATAGCAATAGAAACTCTAAGACACTAGAGCATTCTGTTATCATAGCACAAAATAGATTAAGTCAATAAACTATTCATTGATGGTGTTTTGTTATAACAGCTTAAACAGAAAAGACAGGGCCTTGAACACCCTGTTTTCTTGTCCAGAATGCTTTCCCTTGAACACTATGATGCATCCTCTTGTTTGCACCTCAGCTTCCAATGTCACCTGATCAGAGAGTGCTTCTTTACATTACAAAAGAATCTCATTGACCAGCCCCTCCATTTGCATTTCTAGCAGTAGAACCTGCTTATCTGCTTATTGTTTGTTTTGCCCCAGAGTCAGGAAGGTAGGAGTGCCATCATCTCTGAGTGTCTTGCTGTTGTTCCAGAACACAAAGCTTTAGACTCATTGAATACTCAATGAATGAGTGTAAAGTATTAAGCTAAACCAGCCAAGTTCCAGACCGAGCTAACTGCTGCTCACAGGGGCCCATCGCAGCTCTGTGTGCAGACTCCTCACTTAGACCCCTTTGCTCTGAGAGTCAGTAGGAAGAGGATCATGACAAGCCTTTAAAAGTGGTGGCACAGGAGCGTCACAATCACACAGAGCTAGGATGAGATGCCTGCAGGCTCAGTGCTGCAGCAAATCAAATTTAAATTTTTGATGTGCAGAAACTGCAGCAGTGAGGACAGTGTCCGTGTGTTGAGGCAGGTGTTTTCTGTGTTTCCCAGCCCAGCTGCTTACTGTGTGGCCTGAGACCAACAAAGTTGCCACTGCTAGCCTTGGCTAACCCTTGAACAGGGGCAGTATTGAGACATTTCAATAGGGCCATTTCTTGGACTACACCATTTGCTCTGTATCCTGACCCAGGTGAGTTGAGTTGTATACTTTGCTTAATCAGTTGATCATTTCTGGGTACAGTAATAGTAGTTTCCATGTATTGATCATACTGGGAGCTTGGCTAAGCCCTAAACTGCAGCTGCCCTACTGCGTTCAAGCTCCTCTGCAACCTCATTATGTGTTGCTTTGCAAACGATGTCACATAACTCAGTAGTAGAAGGTCTGGGATTGGAAGCCATATTGTTATTTCCGAGAATTCCAACTTTTTGTGCCGAAGTAAAATTTTGTTCCTTTGCAGGAAAAATTGATTTTATTTATTGCTTTAGACAAGGTCTCACTATGTAGCTCAGACTGGCCTCGAACTCCAGAAGGCTGGGATTGCCGGTGAGTGCTACATTTGTACCCTTGGCTTGTTCCTATTTTATAGGCAAGGAGAATGAAGCTAGGGGACACCAGAGACTTGCCTTGGGCAGACCTGGGAAGAGCTGGGACCCAGATCTATCCATGTCTGTCCTGTGCTTTCCTCTGGCCTGTCTCTCTGCACTTTGGGGCAACAGCCAAGTGTCTCACTTGGACTGGGGGCAGTAAGTGACTCGAGGGGTGGCTTTTAAAGTGTCTTCTCTGTAAGCAGCAGCCTTGAGGATGGATGGGGTGGGCAAGGGACCTAGTCTAGCCTACAGATGCTCATCCCTTCCCTTCTGCCTGCACCCCTCCCATTCCCTTCTTGCCTCCCAGAGAGCTCTGTACTAATTAATCAGCAGACATTAGCTGTTCCAGCTGGGACTAAGTGGGGTAGACTCATTAGTACAGAATGACATTCATATAACATTTTTTTTTTTTTTTTCTGAGACAAATGCAATGCTTCAGAGTAGGTGCCGATGGAGGGCTGCCTGCAGAAGTGTATGGACAAAGAAGTAGTTTTAAGAGACAGAGAGGAAACCATGTGAATACAGAAGGACCAGCAGGCCTGGCCTCCAAGATGGCTGGACAGAGGAGAGTTTCAGAGCAACTGGAGCTCAGGCAGAGACTCCTCCTGTATCAACTGGTATTTACTGCTTTGATCCTTAGAACCTTTGCTGCAAATCCAGTATCTTTCCTTACTCTATAGTTTAGAAGGCCAGCTTCTCAATGGACTAAGAACCTCTCTGACATGGGACAGGGACTCACATTGCTGATTGGCTGGTTCCTCTGGGAGCCATGTAGAATAGCATCATGGAAATGAATCCAGAAAATCCCTGATAGGTCTTCTTGAAATAGGCAGGTCGGAGTAGCAGTGTTGTGTGATGGCTGTTGGGCCTGGATGGTTTCTCACATTGTCCTTCGGAAGCCACTCTGATCCTCTTGGTCTTCTGCTAGCTCTTCCGGGCTGGGAATGTGTATCAGCTGCCTCTCAGAGTTGTTGAGGACCACGGGGTGACAACCTTTGCAGAACATGAACTAGAGGAGAGGGACTAGCCTACTTTCCTTCTTTACAGTCGTCATTCTTTACTCAGCAGAGCTGAACAGATTATTATTATTGTTGTTGTATACGTTTGCCTGCTGTGTGTGGGAGCATGCATGCCATATAAGGGCAGGGTGCTAAGAGGACACCTTTGTGGAGCTGGGTCCTCCTTTCACCTTTGCATGGCTTTGGAGATTGACTCAGGTTGCTAAATTTGTGCAGCAAGTTCCTTTACCTGTGTCTGAGGCCCCTAAACATCACCTCTCTTTACCTTCAGAGACAATAGACTCAAACTGGCCCCCTGCAGGGGAACTTAGAAACTGATTTCTATTTGCTTCCTGTGCTGTTTTTTTCTCCATTCACTCATATACACATCCATACACTAAGAGCCTACCATGTGCCAGCTAGACTAGACACCGAGGGTGAGAAGGAGGCTGTGACTCCATGCTCCTGTGAGGAAGGTAGCATGGGGGAAGGAAATTGCTAGAATATAGAACAAGGTGAGCCTCTGGATTTTCTTTTCTTTTCTTTTTTTCTTTTAAACTTTATTTATTTGCCTGGAACTGGAACTACAGACAGTTGTGAGCTGCCATGTGGTTGCTGGGAATTGAACCCGGGTCCTCTGGAAGAGCAGTCAGTGCTCTTAACCACTGAGCCATCTCTCCAACCCAGCCTCTGGATTTTCTGAAGATAGTATATCAAATGTGTTGTCTCTTGGCCCTGATGGACACCTGCACTTCTATCCCCTTTATTTTCCCTTGGGAAATGTGGCTGATGCACCCATTGTCTTAAACTCTATGGAGAGATGTCAACATGGACAAATGAGTGTCACAGTTTCCCTCCTAAGTGCCATGTGTTGAATACTTGGTTTCCAGCTCATAGTGCTATTGAGTGATGGTGCTGGAATCTATAGTTGGAGGTCAACAAGGGGCATTTCTTTGAAGAGTACATGGGATACCAGTGAGCCTATCATCTGTCTGTTTCCTAGCCACTCTAGGAAAGCAGCTTTGTTTTACCATGTGCTTCTAGCAACAGTGTAACTGGATCGTATAGTCATTATATTTCGGTTCTTTGAGAAACTTGTATATTGAGTCCTGAATTTGCATCAGCAGGGCACAGGGGTCCCTTTTTCTTTGCACCCTCACCAGCATTTATTGTCATTTGCTTTTTTCATGTTGGCTATTCTGATTCTGGAGTATTCACAAAGTATTAATTTGCATTTCTCTGATGACTAAGGATGCTGAACATTTCTCCCATATGCTCCATCGTCGTCATTTGTACTTCCTGTTGGGAGAACTGTCTGTTCGCTTCATTGGCTTATTTATTGATTGAGGGTTTTTTTTTTTTTGATATTTAGGGTTTTAAAAGTCTATTATATTCCAGATATTAATAATCTGTCAGATATATTAGCTAGCAAGAATTTTTCCTCTGGTTCTGTAAGCTTCTTTTTCTCCCTTTTATTGTGAGTGTGCATAATCTGTGTGTGGATGTGTGGCCACAGCGTGGAGTTGGTTTCTTCTACTACCTTTATATTAAAATAGCAGGTGTCAAAGTCAGGTTGCCAGGCTTCTGAAGCAAGCACCTTTGGCTCCTGAGGCATCTTCCCTGGGCTGTTTCTTAATTCAATTAACTGTTTTATTGCTGTGTAAAATCTCTTTAATTTCATGTAATCGCATTTTTCAGCTCATGGCATTACAGCCTGAGCCACTGCAGCCCGCTTTGCCTTGTGGAAAGTCCTTGCCTATGCTTACATCTTGAGGCATTCCTCCTACATTTCCCTCCAACGGTTCAGGTCTTAGATTGATGTCTTTGTTCCATGTTGGACTGGTTTCTGTAAATAGTGATTGGTAGAGACCTAGTGTGGTGGTATGTTACATATTTAATAAAGCCAGAAACATCCAGATACAGCACACAGTCAAATCCTAGACAGACACCAGAGAGAGAGATGCCACAGAGTCATCAGAGATTCCAGGAGATGCAGAGGAAAGAAGATGAAATGCTGGTCTGAGAAAAGGTACCCAGCCACATGGCTGAACAAGATGGGTTAGTTTAAGAGCAAGAGCTAGCTAGCAATATGCCTGGACCCTAGGTCGATAGGCATAAAAATAATATAAGCCTGTGTGTGATTATTTGAGACTCAGCAGGGCTGAGAGTGGGACCAAACCTCTGGTCCAGGCCTGGAAAGTCTGGGCCAGAAACCTATGAAAACAGCCTAGCTTCATTCTTCTACACAAGGTGTCCAGCTTTTGCAGATTCATTTACTGAAGAGGCCATCTGTTCTTCAAAATATGTCTTTGTAAGGAAAAACTCAGGTGACTGTAATTGTGTGTGTGTGTGTCTGTGTGTTTGTGTTTAATTCTGGGTGTACCATTCTACTCTGTTGATTTCAATGTCTGTTTTTGTTACTATGGATTTGTGGTATAACTTGATACCAGGCATGGTGATCCTTAGAGAATTTTTTTTAAGTCAGGATTTCTTTGACTATCTGGACTGCTTTGTGCTAACATAAGAATTTTAGATTCTATTTTTTACTTGTGTGAAGGATGGTACTAGAATTTTGATGGGGATTGTGTTTATTCTCTAGATAAATTTAAGGAACATAGCTATTTTCCTATATTAATTCTGGCTGTCCATGAACATGGATGTTCTTTCCATATTCTGGTGCCCCCTTAACGTTATTCAGTATTTAAAATTTTATTGTTGATTTGTTTTACCTCTTTGTTTGTTTGACACAGAGTTTTACTATGTAGCTCTGGTTGTTCTGGAACTCACTATGTAAAACAGGCTGGTCCGCTTGCGTGCCAGGATTAAAGGCCTTTGACCTCATACCCAGCTCTTTGATTATTTTTATTCCTAGGTATTTTTGAAGCTATTGTGAATGGGTTGTTTAGTTAAATTTTTTCAGGACGTTTGCTGTTGGTATGTAGACATGCTACATTCCATCAGGATTGATGTTTACATGTTGACTTCATATCCCAATATTTTGCTGAAAATATTTGAGCTCTGAGAGTTTTCTGGTGGGTCTTTTATATGCAGGATCATATCACCTGCAGATAGGATAATTTTACTGTTTATTTGTATCCATTTAATTTCTTTCTCTTGTCTTATTGCTTGAACTGTGACTTCAAGGGCTGTACTCAGGAGTGGACACTCATGCTCATGTCATTGTTAGTGGGATTCCTTGTATCTGTGATTAGTTTCCATTGTCCACTGACTAGATCTAGACTCACTTAGAAGACAAGTCTTTGGGCCTGTGTGTGTGTGTGTGTGTGTGTGTGTGTGTGTGTGTGTGTGTGTGTGTGGTGAGTTGTAAAGACTGGGGTAATTAAAGTGGGAAGACCTCCTTAAATATGGGCAGCACTACCCCATCAGCTGGGACCTAAGACTCAATAAGAAGAGAAAGTGATCTGAGCCTGGCATTTATCCCTTTCTGTATACAATGTGACCAGCTACCCCACGTTCTTGTAACAAGGGTGGACTATGCACTCTCAAACTGTGAGCCTTAACTAACCCTGCTTTCCTGAAGTTGCTGCCAACAGGTATTTTATCACAAGAACAAGGCATAAATACAGAAAAATGGTATGTGACTATTGCTGTGATAATCAGACCATGTGACTCATAGGCCTTTGGAACTGATTTGTGGTAGGAATGTGGAAGAGATCTCAACTTTGTTCTTAGAAAAGCCCTAGAATGGTCTCTGTCCCTGCTAATAAAGTTACAGGGGTGTGTGTGTTTTCTGAGTTCTTTCTTTGTCTTAAGAGGAGGGTCCAAGTATTTGCAGTTGCCCTCACTTCCTTTTGGGTGCAGAGACTCCCTGATCGAGGCTGACCCCCGGGGTGGGAGCAGAGCACTCCCTGCTTAAGGCTGAGCCCTTGGGATGGCCTCTGATTTCTTTTTATTCTGCCTTCTAAAGATGCTTTTAGTTTTTTGTTCACTGTAACCCAAAGAGTAGTGGTTTTCCAGCTAGCCCCAGTTATTCTCCAGAGATTCTAGTGGTCCATGCACATGTGCCACCCACCATCCTCCTTCTGTGGGGAGCATTTGAAAATAGACTCAGCAACTTTGAAGTATACGACATATTGTTAGTAACTATAGCTGCCATTATTAGCCACCACATCACCAGTCCTCCTCTTACCCACCCTATCCCTGGTAACTTTTTGTTTGTTTCTCTTTTTTTAAAGCTTTATTTATTTTTTTTATGTATACAGTATACAGAAGCGGGTACCAGATGTCATCATAGATGGTTGTGAGCTACCATGTGGTTGCTGGGAATTGAACTCAGGACCTCTGGAAGAATAGTCAGTGCTCTTAACCTCTGAGCCATCTCTCCAGTCCAAATTTTTCCAGACAGAGTTTCTCTGTATAGCCCTGGATGTCCTGTAGACCAGACTGGCCTTGAGATTCAGCTGACTTTGCCTCCTGAGTGCTGGGATTAAAGGCATGTACCACATACTGGGCTTGCCCCTAATCAATTCTAAGATTTTACTCGGCCTTTTTTTTTTGTTGACATTTTCAGATGCCTTATGTAAATGTGATATTATATAATATTTGTCTTTCTGTATCTAGCTTATTTCTCTTAATATAATATCTTCAAAGTTCAAATTTAACTGGACATCTTGCTATTTATTTTCTTTCTGATTTTGAGACTTTGTCTTTGCTCCAGGATGAAAGTCACTGGAAGGTGTGGTGCAGGGAGTAGACGTGAGTGAGCTGCTTCACAGGATCCTGTGGCTCCTCTGTCACGAACAGATCATCGGGCAAAGGCAGAAACGTGTTTTCTCACTTTGGATATAAGAAATGGTGGAAGCACCAGGAAATGCTGACGAGTCTGGATGTGTTGGAGACAGAGCCGAGCCCATGTGTTAATGGGTCAGTTGTGTGAAGGATCTGGATGTGTTGGAGATGCATTAATGGGTCAGTTGTGTGTCGAGAGAGAAAAAGGTGGACCTGAGGAGGACTCCAGGGCTTTTGACTTGAGCAGCTGGAAAGATCACAAGGAAAGGCTCCTGTGTATGTGTCACTGCTATGGGATGGCCCTTCTGTATGCTGTGAATGTGTATCACTCTTTATAGTTAATAATAAAGCAGTTTGGCCTATAGCAAGGCAGGATAACCTTGGGTGGGACAATCAAAGTGAGGCCTGGGATGAAGAAGGACAGAGTCGAGAGAGATTTGAGAGAGCCCCTCAAGAAGCAAGATGTCAGAGGAGCAGTAGAGTCAGAGGGTACATGGCAATGCATAGATTAATAGAAATGGGTTAATTTAAAAGTAACTGCTACTTAATAATAAGCCTGAGCTATTGGCTGAATATTTTGTAATTAATATGAGCTTTCATGTGTTTATTTGGGAACAGGCAGTCGGGAGAGAAAAATTCTGCCTCTGTTTACCTGTCACTCTTAAGAGGTGTGTATGAGACAGCAAGAGGGGACATGGAGTGGATAGCTGTTGTCATGGTCCTGGCTGGAGTTGGTCACCAAGACAAATGTCATTAAGAGAGGGGCACCTGGCTAGGACACAGTGGAGGTGCATAGACAGACGTGTGGTTTTACCATCAGCACATAAGACTCTGAGAGTCTGATGCACTAAGCTGCCTGTGGGACACTGAACATGGCTGGCTCTCCCAATGTGCTGTGGAAAATGAGATAGATATATCCTCAGGAACAGGGAGCCATGGGACTTCTGAGCTGGGGACTGACATGGTAGATCTCTGTTATAAAGATCCTCTGTAGAGAGAGGGTTTGGAGGGCTGTAAGGGGACCTGACTGTGACAGCAGCCTTGGCACCACATGAGAAGGCATGGATGGCCCAAGACAGTGGCTGGGGTTCAGGGACAGGAAGACAGGAGCGAGGCCGGGTCTGTGTGTGGCACTGTGGATGGGGCTGGGTGGCAGGATGCATGTGGGGAGCAGGAGGATGAGCCCTAAAGCCTGGGAAAGTTCTTACAGGGAAATGAGATGCTAGAGGAGGGTCCTCACGTTTGTCTCAGAGGGTGCAAACTATCCTCACCCCACTCCCCAGCACCCATGGCCAGTGTTAACAAGGAACACTCCTCAGAGGCAGCATATGTGCTGTTATTTTTAGGTGATTAGCCACACATCGTGCAGCGTTTGACAGTCGTGGGCAAACAAAAGCCATTTGTCAAAATGAGATGTTCCAGCCTTGTCTCCTTCAGCAGGCCAGCTGCTGCACTGTGAATTTTTGTTGCAGCCGCAGCGAGGCTAATTAGCGCCGTGGCTCCTGAATAGTAATGCCTGTTCAGGTTCCTGCGTGCAATGCCTTCTTCCAGAAGCAAAAGTCATAGGGGCATCTTTTTGCTGCCATTTTATAGCTGGAGAAGCTGAGGCTAATGGAGGGACAGTGAGTCCCTTATGGCTCTAGGATTCTTGGATCTGAAGGATTCTAAGGCCTAGGGCTGCTGAGAGGCTTCTTTGTACTTCTCAAATCCCACCCTTCTGTGGTCCTGAGACACTCAGTCCCGCTGCCACTGAGCAGCTTGGCGGTAAGAGGATACCATTCCTCACACTGAGCTCAAATCTGGTTGCTGGGGATTCCATCCAAGCCATTTCCCCTTCCTTCTCCACAGTGACTCAAGTAACTAGGGAACAGGCAACTCAAAGCCCTGTGGTAGATCTGCTGAGGGGGTGAAAGATGAAGTTGCAGCCTTGACCCAGCTCACAGGGGTGTCCTGGGCCTATGGCCCCACCCAATGGTCTCCAAATTACCATATACCATTGGCCCTCCATATTTGTGAGTTCTACATGCAAGAGTTTTTTTTTTTTTTTTAAACCAATTTTGGGTTGGAAATAGACAAAAGTTTTTGAGTGGAATATGCACAGACTTCTCTTGTCACTATCCTCTAAATAATCGAGTATAACTGTTGCAGACCATTTTATGATGTCAGGAGTTATAAGTCTCCTTGAAAAAATTAGTAGCACTCAGAGAGAGGTGCATAGGTTACACACACATGCCCATGCCATTGTGTATACAAATCCTTGCCATGCTCAGATTCTGGACCTTCCCACCCTGGCAAATGGCGGAATGACTGCATTTTATTATAGAATTCTGAATGTACCAAGACAGCCATCTTCTGTACTTTGGGTCTTCTTTCTGCCCCGTTTCTGTGAGATGTTCCATAACAGCATTTCCTGCTGCTAGCTCTGAAGGGAAGGGCCTTCACTGAACTTCCACATAAGCACTGTTGAAAGTCTTGGGGAGTGGATGCTGTTTAGATCCTGTATGCAATGCTGGCTGCTGGTGTGTATCTGTGGAGAGAGGGATTCTGGTCTTATACAACACATTTCTAACATCTCCTGGCCCACACACTCAAAACCCAGCGTTATGTTCCTCCTGGCTCGTATGAACACATCTCACAGTTCCTTGGAGATGTAGTCCCCTTTCCCGTCAAGCCCAACATGTCCATAGCTTACTGTGATTTATTCTTTGTCATCGACTTAGTCTATTTTCTGTTTCTATGTTCGGATATTTGAGACTGGGAACTTACAAAGAAGTGACATTTATTTTGGCTCATGATTCTATGTAGTTTTTTTCCTCTTTGGGGGCCCACTACTCAGATCCCAAATAAATACACAGACACTTATTCTCATTTATGAATGCCTGGTCTTAGCTTAGCTTGTTTCCAGCCAGCCTTTCAGGTTTTTTGAGACAGGGTTTTTCTGTGTGGCCCTGGCTATTCTGGAACTATCTCTGTAAACCAGGCTGGACTTGAACTCACATAGATCCATCTGCCTCAGCCTCCTGAGTGCTGGGATTAAAGGCATGGGCTACCATTGCCTGGCCAGCCTTTCTAACTTAAATTAACCCATTTCTGTTCTTCTTCATGTTGCCTCTTTTGTTTCCCCTCTTTATTCTATATATCTTTCTTTATATCTTACTCTGTGGCTGGCTGGTTCCTGTGTTCTCTTCTATTCTAATCTAGATTTCTCCCCCTATTTATTCTTTGCTCCCTAGCCTGTCCATTTCTCTCTCCTGTCTAGTTATTAGCCATTCAGTTCTTTATAAGACCAATCAGATGTTTTAGACAGGCAAATTAACACAGCTGTACAGAATAAAACAAATGTAACATCAAATAATGCTATACATCTTTGCATCATTAAACAAGTATTCCACAGCATAAATTAATTAGACACATCTTAAATGAATATTCAGCAACAGTTCTAGATGCTGGGAGGTCCCAGAGCGTGACCTTAGCCTCTCATGAGGTAAGTGTCTCATGGGTGAAAGGGTGAAGGGAGAAACCGTGTTTGTGTTCTATCAGTGTGCTCTGGAGGGGACACTGAGTTCCATGAGTGTGAGATGTTTTTCTTGGGAGACAGCAGCAATCCTTCCAGAGGGCGGAACCTGCTAGAACTAAACATCTCTCTTCAGGCCCTACCGCCCAACACTGCCATAGTGGAATCCAATTTCAACCTGTGTTTTGGAGAAAGCTGTTGGTTTCGTGCATGAGAAGAGACACACACTCGCACTACCGAGGCCACATGAGGGTTTATTTAAGAGAGTTCCCAGGTGGGTACAGAAACAGAGAAGCTGGACAGGAGAGGAGAGCGCCCAAAACATGGCGTCTCTTTTTAAGAGAAGGGGTGTGCATGGGTTTATGCAGCCACATGCCTCTGTAGGAGGTGCATCTCACAGGAGCCATGTTGGCTTAACCACGTGGAGTGCCAGGAATACTTACAAAAGCAGCCATATTTGAACCACAGCATTGGCCTGGTGGCCAGGAAAAGCAATGAAGATTTGAAGCAGGAGGCTTGACTGGAGTGTTAGCCTTCACTGGAGAAGGAGGCCCATTTCTGTAGGCGCCCAAGGTTGGAGGGATCCGGCTGGAGAGGAAATAGTTGAGTGCTTCTGAGATGAGTCCCTTAGGGCTGGCAAGGTCTTTCTGCTTTTCTACAGGGCCTGTTGCTGATTGGTCAGGCTCAGCTCTTTTTTTTAAATCATTTTCTAAACCAACCGTGTTTAACCATAGTCAGCCAGTTGAATGATCCTTATAGTCGTCCCTTAGCTCACGTTTTTCAAGTGTAGCACACCAGTTAATGCATCCCCCCTCGTAGGTCTGCCAGAGCCTCTCAGTGATGGGCTCATCAGTGCCAGCCAGCAGCAGGCAGCTCAACCCCACTCTGACTCCCGGATCTGCCTTCCTGACTTACACCTGTTGCAAGCCTGGTTCCTGGAAAGGATTCTGACAGCTCACAGCGAGGGACATTAATTAAGAGCTAGTCTTCGATCAGCACTTGTGGAAGGGAAGGAACAGAAGCAAGACAGAGCAGAAGGAAGTCAAGCTGGGACTTGCAGTGGCAGCCTTAGCTGAGTTCTGAAAATGTCCCAACCCTTTAGAGCTGTTCCCAGTTAGGGTAAAAGGCCCCAGTCTTTGGACCCTGGTTCTGATCAGTTAGTTACTAGATTTGAACACCCTTGGGGAGCAGCATGTGACCTTGGGTAAGGTGGCCTCTTCCTTCTGAGGATCTGAAAGTGCTGGCAGCTAGGGGCTGCCTGATGGTGGCACTTTCCATGGGGGGCAGGCGGGGAAACAGATCTAATCCCACAGGGGGAAATATAGGGTGTGTTGCAGAACTCATTGTACCACCTATGAATTCGCTCATCTCTAAAACTAGGTACCAGGAGTCCTTAGATAGTATTTGGTTAAATGTGGAGGGATAGTAGTTACATATGAAATAGGCAGTTATTTGTGGTATTTACTCTTTAAGTGTGTGGCTCCTGGTGGGATGACCTTGCTCCAGTGAACACCCTCCCCCATCCGGGAATTTGTGGGCAGCCAAAATTGGACTCTAAGGATAATTAAAAACAAAGAGGTCATGAAGCTGGGGGTGCAGTGGGTGGCCGTGAATCTGGAAGGATTTAGGGGGAAGGTGATAGAAAGACATTAGATGAAATTCTCAAAGGATTAATAAAAATATTTTAAAACTTTAACTCAAAATAATTTAGGCCTCGAAAGGAAGTCATTTGTTCATGTGCTCAGGAAAATAGCTCCAGGGATAGATGGATCCAGGTAGTCAAAGGCTGTCATGAAGATTCGCTGCTCTCCCCTTTCTCTCATTTCTAAGTTTTCTGAGTTGGCCTCACTTAAAGCAGCCTCCCTCTGAACTGGAGCCACATTCCATGAGCAGAGTAAACACTAGTAGAGCAGGATAAAAACAATTGAAACAGGAAGGAACAACCAACCCAAGCTGGTTAACAGTGCCAGGCTCATCTTGTGGGAAAACACTGGCTGAGCCAGATCTGGGTCAGAGGCCTTCCCTAGACCTGGGGATAAACCCAGCCCCTCTTAACAGGAAGCTCAAAAGGCATTTCCAAACAAACAAGCAAAGAAAAAAACAAGGAGAGAAAATCTAATCAAAGACAGTTTTGTCCTTCATCAGTGGGTAACTCTCTGTACCCTTCCAGAGGGAGGGAAAATGTCAGCTGGTCTGCCTGTGTAGAGCTAATGACATAACAGCCTCAGGCAAGCAGAGAAACTCCAGACAGGAAAGTTGGCTGATAGCATCTGTGGCAGAGAGGGGCCTGGAAGTCAACATATCGATAAGAACCTCTATTAGAATTTACGACCTTGGGAATGCAGAAAATAGATCTGCAGATGGAATTTTCCACCCCAAGCTTCCATTTTCAGCTCTATAAAGCTCTTCACCCCCTGCACCTTAGCACACAGTCTCCACTGTTGCCTTTCATTGACAGTCTGCTCTGTTGAGGTGGGTCTCCCCACAACCCCAATCTAATAGCCTGAGTGGGCCCGGTGCCAAGTTCAAGGCTGCAGCTCACATGTCCATATGTGTAGCAGGTTTGTGCAGCTGCCAGGAGATGCGCTGCACGGTGTCCTGGCCACATTCATGGAGCCCCAGCTTCTGGGCAAATAAAAGAAAAATGTACTAGGGGTGGTGGACAGACAGCTTTATATAGATTTGTGTGACCTTGGGACTTAAGTCTTCTGCTGTCACTAAATACTGGAGCTTGTCAGCATGTTTACCTGAAGTGCAGAGCAGATTCTGGCTGGGAGAATTAGGTGAGAGCATGTGTAAAAAGCACCTGGCCAAAAGCCCGGCACAGGGTTTGTTCGGGTATTAAACACGAGAATATTTTAAGCTGCACTTTTTGGACAGAGTCTGATTAGGAGGTGGTGGTTGCCTTGGAAACACAGGTTTCTCTGCACAAAAGGTCAGGAACCCCTGAGGACTAGGTTTATTTTCTGCCTTCTCTGGGCAGACCTGAGGGTTTTGATGGGGGGGGGTGGAGGAGGGATTCTTTCTGTTCCATTGATTTCTTAGGCCCCCTGTGGTGGTTTGAATGTAACTGGTCCCCATAAGCTCATAGGAAGTGACACTGCTAAGAGGTGTGGTATTGTTGGAGCAGGCATGCCTCATTGGAGGAAGTGTGTCACTGTGGGGGCGGGCTTTGAGGTTTCCTATGCTCAGGATATCACCCAGTGTGTCAGTCAGCTTCCTGTTGCCTTCTGCTCTATAGCCAGCACCATGTCTGCCTGTATGCTGCCATGCTCCCTGCCATGATGATGATGGACTGAACCTCTGAACTGTAAGCAAGTCACCACAATTAAATGTTTTCCTTAAAGGAGTTGCTGTGCCTTAATATTGGGATGAGGGACTAGGACCTACCTCTACTGGATATGCCAGACTGAACTGACCCACCTTGGGACTCCTTGCCCTCCTAGGGGAATGGATGGGGAGAAACTGAGGGAGGATTGGGAGGGACTGGGAGGATCGAAGAGATCAGGAGCAGTGACAGATATGGAAAAAAAACCTTTTTAAATAAAAATAAAATAAAATAATTTAAAAAATGATGCTGTTGGTCATGGAGTCTCTTCACAGCAATAGAAACCCCAAGACACCCTCCTTTTAGCCTATGATTCTGGATGCCCAGTTCCTTGAAAAACTCCTGGTAGCACATTCTTTGCTCAATCAGCTCCAGGGGATGATTCTGTGCTGGTTCTAAGATGGAGACCAGGTGAGCCAGGAGGCCAGCACAGACCCTAGGTCATTTTAAACCATTCATTCCCTCTGCTGGTCTTATATTCATAATTCTTAGCATCTATTTTGCCAGCCCCAGGGTTGCCTCTGGTGAGTCTGTCTCTGATTTTCTTCATACTGTGTTAATTTGTAGTGAGAAGACAGGGCAGCCACACTGAGTGTTCTACTTCAGGTGTCGTGCCTGAGAGACAGTGCACTGCCCTCCCAAGTTCATGCTGACTCAGATCTCAGTGACATGCTAGGGAGAGTTAAATCTTAGGACATGTGGCTTAGTGGGAGAGAACTGTTTGCCCTTCACCTCACTCTGGCTTCTTGTTTTATCTGCTATACATATGTTCCCACTACTGTTAGGTTGACTCAGCCAGGAAGGCCCTCACTGGAGGCCAAACTCATGAAGCTGCCCCATTTTGGACTTTCCATCTCCAAACTTGGAGCTAAGTAAACTCTCTTTACAAAATACCTCAGGCATTTCATTATAACAATGGAAAAAGTATTAACAGAGAGATCTGGGCCCAGTGTGGGCTAGCAACACTCTGTCTATGAGCCTGTCTGGTCTTCAGGTGTCTCTATTGACCTGCCAGGATTTACATTGTGTTATGTATGGTCTTATTTGACCAAAACCACTATGAGACTAATTGCAAAGCATTACTTTATGTAACACTAAACAAACAAAAACAGAAAAACTCTAATATAAGAAATGACTGTAGCCTAATCCCTTCTTCAGTGATATTACTTTGAAAAGACTTATTGCTTATTTAGTGCTGGCATAATTCAGTTGTCACTAACATCTAAGTGGGGAAACAGAATGGAGGTCCCTTAAAAACATTAGCAATAGAATTACAATATGATGAAGCAATTCTACTTTTGGGGGCTATATGCCCCCAAATTAAAAACAGGGACATGAAGAGACGTTTGTACAATACTCACAGTAGTTTTATTCAGTGGTGGTTGAAATGTGGGATCCTTTCAAGTGCCCACTGACAGATGTGTGGATTTCTACCTACAGTAAGATATCATTCAGTCTTAAAGAAAATCGACATAATCTACTACATGGGCAAAACTTGAGGACAATGTTCTTGGTGAAATAAGGCCGGGAATAAAGTGGTTGGAAGAGTCACACGTAAGGAACATGGGAGAAGGTTGGCAAGGGCTGGGGAAGAGGACCGTAGTCGATGGAGGACACCATGACCTTGTGACTGCTGGAAAACTGCACACTAAGACGCGGCATGCTTTCATGCCATGTGTGTTCTACGGGCATGAAATAAGCTCAGCTACTTCACATTAAATCTCCGTTTTCTGGCTTCTCTGTAACTGCAAATTCCAGTAACTCATGATCTACATTTTTGTCCAATCATGGCAGGAAAGCAGTGGGCTTTTCTCTCCAGCTATTTAAACATTTGATTTGTAAGTAAATAATAACACTTTTAGGGACCAACAGTCAAAACAATACAAAATAGTATAGAATAAAAAATATCTGACCCCTGTAACTGTCTCTATCCACTCTGTTCTCACCCCAAACAAATCCTCCTGTTAGCCTCTTGTGTGTCTTCCAGTGACTTCTATGCAGATGCAAACAAGTGTGACTGACATTTCCTTTCATCTCTCTCTCATTTATAATAGGTTTTGTCTTTGCTTTGATCACTTAATGATGTGGCTGGCAGCTATTTCCAAAGCTGCAGATGGGAGCTGGCCCTTCACAGGGACCACATTCTCCCCTATGGAAGCCCTTATGCCAAAGCACTTTATTCTTCACATACTACTGGGCTCTGGAGATATTAGAATTTGGCCCATCAGGCTCTGCCAAGATCCATAGGCACACATCAGCATCTTCACAGAGTCGGTAGGGCCAAAGGATGGGATGTGTTTTGAGGTTTTTCTTGGGTTCAGAATGTACATGGACTCTTCAGTGTGTTTTTGAAGGTTGTTGAATGAGTGGATCAGGACATGAAGATGAACATGTGGGAGTCTGAATGTAATTGTCCCTATAATCTCACAGGGAGTGGCTATTAGGAGGTGTGGCTTTGTGGAATGGGTCTGGCCTTATTGGAGGAAATACGTCACTGTGGGGGTGGGCTTTGAGGTTTCCTATGCCTAGGATACCACCAAGTGAGTTTGTCAACTTCCTGTTGCCTGTAAGATGGAAGACTCCCAGCTCTTCTTCCAGCACCATTTGTGCCTGCACGCCACCATGCTCCCTGCTGTCACGATAATGGGCTGAATCTCTGAAAATGTAAGCTAGCCCCGTGAATAAAATGTTTTCTTTATGAGTTGCTGTGGTCCTGGTGTCTCTTAACAGCAATAAAACTCTAAGATACTTCATAATTAAAAAAATACTTTTATTTCTGTATATGTGTGGATAAGTATGTGTACAAACGAACTTGCCACCGAGGCCAGAAGGTGCTGTTGGATCTCCTGGAACTGTAGTTATGGGTGGTTTATAAGATGCCCAACATGGGTGCTGGGAACTGAACTTGGGTCCTCTGCAAGAGCATCAAACACTATTAACTGCTGAACCATTTTTTCAGCCTCAACTTCACAGTCTTGTGTGTGAGGGGTATGATGGGTAATCTTCACTGCTAACCTGACAGAAATGGGAGGCATATCTCAGGATACATTTGAGGGATTTTCCAGAGAGGTTTGGATGAGGAAGGAAACTCACCCTGAGTGTGGGTGACACCATGCCATGGACTGGCACATAAAACTGAATAAAGCAAGGTGGGAGGGCACTAGAGAGATGGCTCAGTGGTTAAGAGCACTGGCTGTTCTTCCAGAGAACCTAGGTTCAATTCCCAGCATCTTCATGGCAGCTCACATCTATCTATAGCTCCAGTCCTGGGAGATCTGATGCTTTCTTCCAGCCTCTGTGGACACCAGGTACATACATGGTGCACAGACATGCATGCAGACAAAACACTCATACATATAAAATAGACAATTTTTAAAGGGAAAAGGAGCAAGCAAATGGAGTAGCAGGATTCATCCTTTGCTGCTTCCTAATAGTGAACGCAATGTGACCAGCTGCCTCATATTTTGTCACATGACTCCCTGCCATGATGGACCTTACCCTCAAGTCATCATCTCACATGTCCTAGCCTTGAGGTCTGGACCTGCAGTCCCACAACCATTTAGTTCCAAATAATCACACAAAGGCTTGTATTAATTACAAGCTATTTGGCCCATGGCTTAGGCATATTACTGTCTAACTCTTATGCTTTAACTTAGCCATATTTCTATTTATGTTTAACCATGTGGCTTAATACCTCCCTTTTCTTAGAGCAGCATTCTCATCTTCTTTCTTTGTGTCTTCTGGCATCTCCTTCTGACTCTGCCCTCCTTCAACTTTATCTGTGCTTAGATTAGAGCCTGCCTGTCTCTAAGCTGACTTGTCATAGGCCAAAACAGCCTCTTTATTAACCAATGTTAGCAAAGCATATTTACAGTTTACAAAAAGACGTCCTACGTCACAAAAGGGACCCTCCTTTCTACAAATTGCTTTATGTCAGACATCTGGTCACAACAGATAAGGAAAGTAATTGATACAGGGACAATTGTAAGGGTGGAGGCTGACACTGGGTAAATTCACCAAGTATTTAGTCTTCATATGCTTTGTTTACAAGACATCTATTGTTGTTTTCACGCTGAGATCAGACACACACACTACCAGGGCCACACGAGAGTTTATTCAGGAGAGTTGCCAGGTGAGTACAGGGGCAGAGAAGCAGAAGAGAGAAGAGACAGACTGCCATATGGTGTCTCCTTTTAAGAAGCTGGGTGGGCATGAATTTACATAGCCATGCCTAGGGGCGCGCCCTCCATATGCAGCATGTTCTGCTGGTGCCATGTTGGCTTTACCACATGGCACTGCATTCCAGGAATTCTTATCTTACCTGGCACCATGTTGGGTTCACCATGTGCTTGCTACAGCTATAACCTGGTCTTCATCTTTCAGAGTCACTGCACAGAGTCAATTCAGCACCTCAAAGCCTGACGTATGTAAGTGCTCAAGTACACACTCTTGCTTTTTAAACTCTATGATCGTATAAGGGCATCACCTGTTGAGTGAGAACCACACTTAGAGTGATCTTCCCAGGCTGATGCTGTGCTGAGTACAAACTCCGTTATGGTGCTGGGATGGGCAGTGACCTGAAACTCAGCCAGTTTCTGGTTGGTTACGGTAAAGCCTTTCACTCTGCAGCTAAAATGATGCTGAGTTCCAATACCACCTAGGTTAAATGTATTAATAGTTTTTATTTTCATATTTTATATTTTTACCAACATAGGAAGCAGAGTGCATTAATGCACTCTTGACCTCTGCTATTTTCTTTAAAAAAACTTCATTTGTGTAGTGTGTGTCTTTGTGTGTGGATTCAGGATTGAACTCAGGTTGTCAGGTTTGGTGGCACATGCCTTTATTTGCTGACCCCAAAACTTTGATATTTTCAACACATGATGTATGCTTTTTAGGCTAGTACTCTAAGTGGAGAAGAATTCATTTTATCACTGTGGGGACAGGGATAGAGAGAGAGGGAGATTGATTGTGGGTAGTGCCAATGTGGGTTTGAAGAGAGAACAGCATGTCCCCCTCCTCTGAAGGTAGTAATCTTAGTTTACTACTTTGTTTATTTTGTGTGTCTGTGCATGTTTACATGTGCATGTACACCATGGATCACATGTGGAGGGCAGAGGCCAATTTGCAGGAGTTAGTTTTCTCCTTCTATGCTATGAATTCTGGGGGTTAAATTCAATTTAATTTAATCAGCTTGGGAGTAAGTCCCTGACCCAGCTGAGCCATCTCTCAGCCCTTTGCCCTATTTTAAAGGCATCTCATTCAGATGTGATCGGCTCCAAGTCAAAGGTGCTGGAGGGCAGAGCTATGTTCTTGCCCGACTCAGCCTGACTTCAAGTTCAGAGGTAAGTGCTCCCTGTGAGTGCTCTCAGGATTCACTCCTGTGTGCCTAGCTCTTTCCGAGCTTGGTAGCTGTAGATCATGAAGGCAGTGCCCTCTAAATGATGGCAGACTTTGTGTTGCCCAATTAGGCAACCTGTGTAATTGCTCAGCTCTGCTTTCTGTGGGAGCCTCCCTCCCGCAGAGGTTCTCACTGTGACCACCAGCATCTCCAGACGTGCACTTAGCCACCTCAGCCAACAGAAAGAAAGAGCCTCTTCCCCCAATTCAGTTTTCTTTGAAGTCCTAGAGAGAGTTTTCATTGCCACACTAGGATCACGTGATCTTGCCTGAAGCAGTCACTATTGCTAAGGAAATATGGTCCTCTTTGGGTTGGACTTGGCCTACATAATCATCCTGGAGCCAGAGGGAGTCAAAACTACATAGATATTTGGGAGAGTTAACCCCCCACCCCATAATATCAGAGTCCTGGACCTAGGAGTAAAGTCAGTGGCTATTCCTTATAAAAGCCCATTGCCTGGACTATACTCAGTGCCTGCTCTGACCCTAGGCTAAGGGAGGCACAGGGTAGCTGAACCCGCAGTTAGGAGTACAAGAGGTGCCTGGCCCGAGGAACTGGCTCACATGGGGTGTAAGAGCCTGACAGTGGGTGAGTGGAGCTGTGTACAGGCTGGGCCAGTACCTTGGCTCTGGGGGAGCACATTCCCATCTTCTCAAATGTTATCAGGATTTGGATTTAGGATGTGACAAGAGAGTTAAGCGCCCCTGATTCATGGGCCCAAGTCACTGACTCCATCCAGTAATGTCCTTAGGGGATTAGCAGTCACTGACCAGGAAGAGGATTTTATGAATTAGTTCCAACCCCTGAAGGGGCAGAGAGGTGAGCCCAGTCCCCATAGCATCCACTGCCCCTTTGTGCAGAGAATCCTGTGTTTCCAGGGAAACTGCTGCATCCTGATTGGACACCTCACCTTGCCAGGGAGTGCAACTTGAAACCTTCTGGTGTATAATTTATTTTGAACGTTCCGTGCATGAAGCACCCTGGCGGTGCTTTGCGGCTAGGCACTCCCTTTATCCTTTCTGCATGAGGGGTGTGTCTGATGCTTTCCTCTCTGCTATGACAAACCAGCTGGAAAAACAACTGAAGGGAGGGAGGGAGAGAGGAAGGAGGAAGGGAGGGAGGAGGGAGGGAGGGAGGAGGGAGGGAGGAAGGGGACATTTGTGGCTCACAGTTTGAGGGGATTGTCTGTCCTCACAGGGAGTGTATGGGCTGTAAGGCAGCAGGCTTGGAGAGCGCCTAAGCAGCCCTGTTATGTCTCTAGTTATAAAACAGAGAGAGAGAGAAGTTGCTGGCCCACTTGCCATCTCCTTTTTATTCAGCCCGGGACCTCAGCTCACAGAATGGTGCTGCTCACACTCAGAGCAGATCTGCTCTCTTCAGTCAAATCTCTTGTAAAGTTAACACAGAAACAGGAATATTTCCTAGGGATAGATAGATAGATAGATAGATAGAATGTTTAACCATCACAAAGAGGTATGGTATGGTCTCCATTTTACAGAAAACTGGGAATGCCTACCAACACCAGCATTCTGGGAAGCAGAGAAGGCAAGACTCTTCTAAATTTGCTTGAGGTCCAAGAAGAAATCTTTCTAAGCTAGGGCCTGATGTGGGAACGTATTTCTGTATGCTGTGAAATAAAGGAACTGTTTTGGCCTATGGCAGGCACTGTAGGAGTGTGTTGGGGGATCAGAGTACAGGTAGGAGAAGAAGGACTGAGTTATGCCCAAGAATCAACATGTAAAGGAACACGGGTGAGCCACGGGGCCATGTGGCAGGACAGATTAATGGAAACGGGTTGAATTCAGATGAAAGAGCTAGCTAGCAACATGCCTGAGACATAGGCCAAGCAGGATGAAATTAATATAAGCATCTGTGTGTTTCTTTGGGACTTTGGGATGCTGGTCCAGATAAGCAGCAGTGGGCAGGTCTGAACTAGGGACTAGGCAGGTCAGAAACCTCATGTTACAGGGGCCCTTTTTATACTGATAGGTCACAGACCCAGTGGAAGCCCACGTGTCCCCCACAAAAGTGACATATGTGTATGCACATGTATATGTACATGTGCATGTTTATGTGTGTATGTGCTTTTCTTGTGTCCATAGCCACTTGACAAGTTCTGGTGACCCTCAAAGATGAGGCCAGGCAGAGGCTCTATCCCAAACTGCCTTATTAGCAGTCTTAAAAAAGCCCTCCCAGAGCTTGGTCCATTCTTTCTCATTTGGAGCTTAGGTGGGGCTCCCAAAGTCCAGTTCCCTCAGGAGGGTGGTGAGGAGTTTCAGGAGGGCTGGAGTGGGTGCCCAGAACCAAGGCTTCAGGGGAGATGGAGCAGCGAGGCAGTGCCATCGTCCTGCTCCCAGGGGACATGGCTGCCTGCTGCCAAAGGGTCCCTCATGTATGAACTTGGTGGTGGGGTGTAAGAGGGGTGGGTGGAGGCTGGATGTGGCTGGACTGGGAAATGCCTTGTCATTTAATAGGGGCTGGGTTGAAGTCAGGTTCTTCAGGACCTCATGCTATCTCTAGTTGGGAGCCACTCCTTGTGAGTGGGAGTCCTCATGGTCAACTTTGGAGGCAGGTAGGGAGCTGAATTAGCCTCAATGCTTTTCCCTGTGGTGTTTCCAAGCTATATCACATCTGGGAGGGGCTTTGGTTTCCATGGTAGCTGGGTTGAAAGTTGTGATATTCATTGTATCCCTGTTTAGATAATCTATCTTTGGGATCCCTCCAAGTTAGGGTGCAGTCTTGGGGCATTTTCTTGCTCCTTATTATAGGACCATGTTATTTTTCTATGAAATTACCTGGTTCCCAGACCTTATCTCTTCTCCCTCACTACCTGTCCCTTGGGTCATCAGTGCCCTGGGCTTCCTGCTTCCAACCTGAAGCTCTTAGCTAATAGCTGTCTACTGGATGTGTCCCAGGGTGGAGACTGGCTATGACTAGGCATCTGGACATCCTTCCAACCTGCTCATTCTCTGTGATAACTCATCTCCATGAGAGGCTCTACTGGTCATGTTAGAAACCCCCCACTCTGTTCCTTCCTTACCCACCCCAGGTCAGCCCCGCTCAGCCCCCTGAGCTTTCTCCTGGGCAGCCATTGACATCTTTTATTCTCCCTGTTACCATAGGCTCTCCTAAGCTTTTCCATTTATGACCTGTTTATATCAAAGAAACGTTTGCATGACCCAAGTATATAGATATATAAAATAGGAATACAAATCGAACATGTACTGACAATAAATCATAAATACATAGTACAAAATGGCAGAAGTTTGTTGAGGGACACTCCAGAAGTTGTTGGAAATTCTGTCCTAATCTCAAGTCCAAATTTATTTAATGATTTAATTTTTTTTTATGAATCTCAAGTCAACAGCTCAAATAACAGCATTTAAAAAAGAAACATTCTAATTCAACTCAATCCAAATATAGGTAAACTTGACACTTCCATGCTGGCGAATAGTGATAGATAATAGTAAAACTTTGTTTTCCATAGTTAACATGTTTCTATATGAGTAGGAAACTGCCCATACAGTAAAAACACTGCAGTCCATAACATACAGTAGTCTAGAATCAGGGCTGATGTTTTAGGCACTGTTTGTTAGTGCTTTTTGGAGCCATGGCATGCAAAGTGTGTTTAGAACCAAGGCTGCCATGAAGACACACATCACAACACAATATAACACACCATACCACACCACACCACACCACTCCACACCACACCACACCACACCACACCACACCACACCACACCACACCACACCACACCACACCACACCACACCACACCACACCACACCACATCACTCCACACCACACCACTCTACACCACACCACACCACACCATGATGACACACCACAATATAACATGGGTGAGCACTGTGCAAGCCACCCCAATTCACTGCATGTTTGATTGCGAATCACCTTTTGGCTGTGTGTGTTGCCTGACTTTCTTGACTTTCTCATTCCCTTATGAGACCAGAAGCTAGATTGGAGCTTAAGAAGCCAGGCCCAGGGACTGGGGAGATGGCTTAGAGGATAAGAGCACTGACTGCTCTTCTGGAGGACTGTGGTTCAATTCCCAGCACCCACATGGCAACTAACAACTGTCTGTAGTTCTAGTTCCCAGTTCCAGGCAAATACCAAGGTAAATAAATAAATAAAGTTGTTTTTTTTTTTTTTTTTTTTTTTTTTAAAAAAAAAAAAAGCCAGGCTCTGGTTCACACACTTTCCCTTCCTTCTTGTCTCTTCTATAGCTTCAACCTTGGCCACACTGCCTGTCCCCGTCTCTGTCTAAAATTCCAAGTGGATGCTCAGCATCTTTGGCAGAAGCCCACAATCCTTTTTGCTGGCACCCAGGGATGGTGTCTTGCCACTGCTGCTTTCGTACTGGCCTTTAACCTTTTGCACACATCAGTGCCTAAAATGTGTCAGAATCCCACACACTTCAGGGCCTTTGCCCATGCAATGCTCTCTGCCTGGGATGCCTTCCTGTCCCTTTCCTTCATTCCTTTTTAAGACTAGGCTCTGAAGCCAGAGGCCTCTGCAGGCTAGGAATGTGCTCTACCACTGAGGTACAGCACCAGCACCTGCTTTTGGTTACAAATCTAAGCTTCCCAGAGAGTGAGTGAAGCTCCAGACTCTTCTATAAAACATCTCCTGAAATGTCCACTTTGTGTCCATGTAGGGGGCTCTGGTACCATCCTATGTATTCTAGATTTATACTTTCAGCTCTGTCCTCCAGCTGACTGTGAGAACATGGAGGGACCAAGCTGGGTGTGGTGTTCATCATAGGTTCCAACACCCAGGTTGGAGCTAGGCATGTGCTCGTTGCTTGGCTATGACTACAGGGAGAAAAGGGATGCTGTCAATCAATCTCTCCAAGGCCCACATCAGAGCCTTTGAGGCTTGGTTTCCTGTTGCTGTTGTAACAAGTGACCACATGAGACAACACAAATCCACACTGTAACAGCTCTGCTTAGCAATCGGGCAGGCTTAGCCTCGCTGGGGGAAATCAAAGTGTGGACAGGCCGTCTCTCTCCCGTCTGGACCCTGATGGAAGGACCTGCTTGCTGATGTTTTTCAGCTTCTAGAACTCACTCACTTTCCTTGGCTCCTGGCCTTGTCTATGTCTCGTAACTTCAGAGATGTTGGGCTGAATGCTCACACTGTCTCTCCTCCCTCCTCTTCCTCTCTTCCACTTTCCACATCGCTGTGTTTATACCAAACCCAGTTGGATGATCTAGGCTAATGATCTCCCTCTTTTAAGGCCAGACCTTTAGAGACTTTCATCTTCAGTCTTAATTCCTTCTTGGTGTGTATGGCAACATCAGATTCACATAGCCTCAGGGTTAAGATGTCGCTGTCTTTGAGGGAGAAGACATTGTTTTGCCCACCACAGTGTCAGTATGGAAGCTAGTGACCGTGTGGGAGAGGATGATGTTCTCGGAAATTCCAAAAGTTAGGACAATCAGGGTCAAAGGACAATGGATATGAGAAAGTAGGCTTTTGTTTTTAGATTTATTTATTTTATTTTATGTGTGTGAGTGTTTTCCCTTGCACGTATGTATGTGCACCACATGTGTACCTAGGACCATGAATTCCCTGGAATTGGAGTTATAGATGTTATAGATAGTCGTGACCTACTAAATAGGTGCTGGGAACCAAATTCTGGTCCTCTGCAAGAGCAACAAGTGTTCTTAACTGCTGAGCTGCCGCTGCACCCTAGAAAGCAGACGGAGTAATGTAGGGAGGAGTGTTCGGTGTAGGGAGAGGCAGAAGGGAGGTCCCATTGCAGTGATAAACCTGGAACTGACAGGAAGGCACCCAGGAAGTCTGGCTTAAGGCAGAGAAGTCCCTCTTGTCTGCCATGTCACAGTCTGGGTTCCCAGTTATTCATGTTGACTAAAGGCTGAGGACACTGAACAGAAAGAAACAATGTGGAAGTTCTAAGTTGTACATTCTTTCAGGTTTATCTGCACAGTCCTTCCCATGTGAACCGTCTCTTTGGTCCATGCTGTGCTTTTTATCTACCTAGTAGGTGCTCTGCAGCCTTCTCATCAGATTGCCCATGGCAGTATCACAGGGCCGGTGTTCAGGTAAGCCTTGGTTTACAAAGCAATGGCTCCAAAGCACAGAAGTAGGAAGGCTGGCAATTGTACTACAGTATAGTATTATAATTATTCCATTTTATTATTAATTAGTGTTGTTAATCCCCTACTGTGCTTAATTTATATGTAGAACCTTATTATAAGTGTCTATGTATAGGAAAAACATTCTACACAGAGTTGTTACTATCTAGGGGTCTAGATTCCCTGGAGACAAAGGCAGATCTTGTTCAGAAGGAATTGACTGATGCATGGGGGTGGGGGACATGGTAGACATTTCTCCAGGTACGGTTGTCTGAGGTACAGGCAGCATTCCTGTAACTCCACCTCTCTCCAGCACACAGGTTGGACTTGTTCAGACTGCCTTCATCTCAGGCCACCACAGGTTGCCATATCACAGCATCCACACCGGCTGGCAGACCTCACTGTGCCTTGCTCCCTCATCTGCCCTCAGGCCTCCACGCCACTCCAGCCCACCCAAGCCTCGGGCCAATGAAGCAGTGTTTAATCCAAATCCCAGCAGACACCGGAGAAGGCGAATTTCTAAAGGAAATGCTGGTTACTATGCACCAGATGAGTGACGGTTCCCACTCAGTCCTAGGGAGCATAGACAGTGTTTCTGGTTTTGCCGCCCTTTGCTGTATGATACTGAGCAACTTATTAATGTCTCTAGGCATTTCTGTCGAAGGAAGGGTGGGAATGAATGCTCTTTAAGGGACCTTCCAGCTTCCACAACCTTTTCACTTGGAGGCTTTCTCCATCTGTCCAGCCCATCTGCTCACTTATGCTTACAGACGTTAGTAGTGACTGTCCTTAGAAAACATAGTGTGCTTTCTCAAGAGAAGGTTGTGGGGAAGAATTACATTTAGAATCTGAAGCAGAGCTGCACGGGCTCCAGAGAAGACTTATGTTCCATAAGAAGTTAGAGAAAGGGCGCTGGAGAGATGGCACAGTGGTTAAGAGCACCTGCTGCTCTGTCAGAGGACCTGAGTTCAGTTCCCAGCACCCACATCATGGTTAACAACTCTGTAACTCAAGTTCCAGGAAACCCAATGCCATTTTTGGGGGGCTTTGTAGGCACTGCACACATGTAGTATATAGATATTCATATAGGCAAAACACTCATACACATGCAATAAAAATGTTTTTAAAAAGACTAGCGAGAATGTGCTGGGGAAGTAAGTATTGGTTTCCTGGAGAATTTGCAAGCTGAGCAAATGAAGAACCAGGAGCAAACATGAACCAGGGCTCTGCTCTGGAACTTCAACCTGACCCTGGGCTCGATGTCAAGGCTTAGTATGGTCAGGGCGGGGGACCTGTCCTGGTGTGGTTGAGCTGATAGCTCAGTCTGGATTTGGGGCGGACATGGGTCATCCATTGGTCAGCAGTACACAGGGCAGGTCCATGAGCAATTCAGATGTCCTGTGAAAAGGACTCTGGCCTTGTGGGACATCTCAGACATTTACTATTATTTGACATGCTCTGCATTTTATAGTTCCTTTTCAGCCCTTGTAGACTAGATTTTCCATGTTATTCAGTGACCTTGTTCTCTATGGTCGTGTTGGAGTGACTGAATAAATAATGCAGAGGTGCATGCAGCCAGGGGCAGCAGGTGCTGTGTACGCTGGAACAGTAGTAGGTCTGTAGCCTTGCACTGGTAGAACTATCTGTGGGCCTCGTAAAAGGCCCAGGGCCCAGGCAGCACACTATACCAATAGGACCAGAATGGTGGGGTCTGAAGCCAGGCAGGCATCACTATATATTTTAGAAGATTTTCCCAGGCTCATTCCACTGTACTATGAAGTCTGAGAGCCACCTTATCTGGTCATGTAAAGTGCCCATGGACATACACTCCCCCAGGAGGACACACGTGGCGGGCTGCCCACACCCACGTAGAAGGATGGAGTTGGAGCTGGAGATGGACACAGTTGGCCTCAGCTTCTGGGTGTTTGGATGGAGACTTTTTGTTCCAGATCTCTATCAGTTTCTCTGGACACCCACTATGGAGGTGATTACTTTGCTATCACAGAATGGATTTTGGCTGCGAGCCAAGAAGAGCTCTTGTTTCCCAGCTAAACAATGGCAAATCAATTTGAGGTCTTGGCTGGAGCTGCTGATTAGGGCTGGCAGCCAGGGAGCCTGGGGCTGTCTGAGCCAAGTCAGGGCTTACCTAGTCTATGGGAGGAGGTGGCATGAGCTGAACACCAGTGTTGGGTCCAAGAACCCAGTGTTCTCTTCCAAGGCTCGTGTAGGGGGTTATAATCTCAATTTATTTATACTTTCAATATTAATAGTCTTTATGTTTGTTTGTTTGGGGTAGGGTTTTTTTTATGTAGCTCATGCTGGCCTGGGAACTCACTGTGTAGCCTTAGCTGGTCTTGAACTCACAATTTTCCTGCTTTGGGTTTCTGAATGCTAGAATTATAAGTGTGAGCCACTATGCCTGATGAAGGTCTATAGTATTCATAGTGTTAGGTATCATGTACTGAGAAGTTGATATGCCTGGGGTAGGCATTTAATGCATTATTAGGTATCATAGGCCTTATCCTTTTGTAATACAACTCCTAAGAGGTGAAATGCAATATCCAGGGTTGACAGGTTCCCAAGTTCCAAACAAGGCCTCCTGGGAAAAAAATCCAAATGTTTTCTCCTGGTGCTTGGCTGTGTGCTGTTTTACTCAAACAGATTGTGAGCTCCCATGAGTTTGGTAGATGCAAGTCTAAAGGTAGGCCTAACATAGATTATGGGCACAGGAAGGCCTCAGGCAGGGTTTGCTGAACAGAAAGAAAATGAGGAAACTTCTACTGTATGGATGGATCAATGAAGCAATGTTTACTGCCTAAGCCTTGAAGAAAGGCCTGTAAGGTATGTCAAGGTACATATTGTGAACATGTCCTTGTTTTCATCCATTTTCCTTTCTGGAATTTATGCTGTGCAGGTTCTCTCCCACACCGAGTGTTGGGGATCAACAAAATACCACAGAAGCAGCAGCGTGAGGTGTGAGGTTCTGAAGCTATATCCTAAGGACTGCATCTTCCACCTGCTTCTCTTTCCTAGGGAGGCCAT